>OZ020549.1:7722744-8002744 GCA_963971435.1 Lasius platythorax
ACCGAATCACCTAACAGTTTTAAGCAATGTGTTTCCAAATCGTCCATTACCAAATCTGCCAAAATTGGTGACAAAGGGGAACCCATCGGGCTGCCAAAAATTTGCTCATAAAACTGCCCATTAAAACTGAAACTCGTCGAGTCTAAAATCAATTCCACAGCATATACAAACTGAGTTTCATTGAAACTTGTGTTCTTGCTAATGTCACACCATCGTTTCATAATTGCCTTCAATGCTAGATCTTTAGGAATGTTGGTAAATAATGACGTGACGTCTAATGAAATTAGTAATTCATCATCATTGATAGCTGTGTTTTTGATCGTATTAGCAAAGGACCATCCATCTTTGATGTGAGACAGAGGTTTTGTAACAGAAGCAAATTTTTGGCAGCCCGATGGGTTCCCCTTTGTCACCAATTTTGGCAGATTTGGTAATGGACGATTTGGAAACACATTGCTTAAAACTGTTAGGTGATTCGGTAACTGTTTTTTATAGATACGTTGACGACATTTTTGCTGTAGTTAGGCGATCGAAGATAGACGAAATTTTGACGACATTTAATAACTATCATGAACGTTTAAAATTCACACACGAGATGGAATCAAACTCGTGTATCAACTTTTTGAATACCACGGTTATAAGAAGTAATGGTAAATTATTGACTAACTGGTATAGAAAACCAACGAATTCTGACAGATACATAAACTTTTACTCCAACCATCCCTTTAATTACAAAATTAACACCATTTACAACTTAGTTGACCATGCTATATTACTATCAGATAAACAATTCCATAAAGATAATATCTCAACTGTGGAAAGAATTCTAATAAATAATTGTTTCCCAAAGCATACTATAAAACACTATGTTGATAAGAGAATGAATATTTTAATAAAACGTAATAATGACAATTATTCTGCAAACAATGACGACACCAATAGTACGACAAACCGATTTGACATCGATTCTATTATTTCTTTATCTTATGTCGAAGATGTTAGTGAAGGCATTAGTCGATCGCTTAATGATTTGGGTTTTAATGTCGTCTATACAATACCAAAAAAATTGGATTCTTTAATTAAACGCGGCAAAGACAGATTGAATAACGAGGTTAGAACTAATTTAGTATATAAAATAAACTGCCAAAATTGTACTAAGTCATACATTGGCCAAACAAAAAGATATTTAAATACTCGTGTAAAAGAACATTTTAATAATATTAAATTGCTTGCGTCTAATCATTCAGTTATCAGTAAACATAAATTAGATTTTAATCATGATTTTGACTGGGCTAAACCGATGATATTACATAGCGAGAAACATACGAAGAAGAGAGAAATAGCCGAAATGTTTTTTATCAAAAAAACTAAAAACACAATTAACCTACAAAAAGATACAGAAAACCTAAACAATGTCTATGACAATATATTAAACGTTGTTTAGTCCCCTTCCCAGTTCGTTCGCTATCTTACTATTGACAAGATGTGACATTCGCACAGCATTAATTTTAAACTACACTTGAAAAGGACCGAAACCCATGGTCGAAACGTCGTGTTACATTAAATGACTTAGCCAGTATTGATCGTCCAAATTACTTATCCCGTTAATTAACGACTGGCAATATTAAGAATTAAATTATTGGTTATATAATTTACTTTATATTATTTATTTTATTTTATTTTATTTATTTTATTTTATCTTACTTTATTTCATTTTATTCTTATTTATTTATATTATTTTATTTTATTTGACTTAATTTATATAATTTATTTTATATTATTTATTTTATTTTATTTATTTTATTTTATCTTACTTTATTTTATTTTATTTTTATTTATTTTATCTCATTTAATTTAATTTATTTTACTTTATGTAATCTTATTTAACAAACAGGTAAAAAATCCATCGAATATTTGAATTAATTTGATAGATTTATTTATTTATTTTAACAAGCGGGAGACGACCCAAGTAATCTCCAAATAAATATTTCGATTCGTTTAATGTTTACGTTTAATGTTTAATCGTTTCTTTGCGTCAACATTGTCACACAATGTCATACAAATCGATGAAATCTATCATTATATCTATCATTATATCTTTCATTATATTGTAATAATAGTCTACCTGCATCATATTGTGTCTAACATTATTTTTCTAGAAATTCCCGAAACTGATGCATAATCGGCAACCTCTAAAATTCATCGATATTGATTTTCAGTCAGATCGGATGAGTATTCGTAATCAGCGACCCCGAAAATATGTCTATTAATTTTTGTGCAATTTTGATGAGTATTTAATGATTCACTCCGCTATATTGAGGCCGCCATTTTGTTTTTAAAAAATTGCACACCGGATTCGTAATCAGCGACCCCGAAAACATAAGTCTACCAATTTTTGTGCAATTCTGATGAGTATTTAATAATTCACTCCCCTATATTGAGGCCGCCATTTTGTTTTTGAAAAATTGCACACCGGATTCGTAATCAGCGACCCCGAAAACATAAGTCTACCAATTTTTGTGCAATTCTGATGATTCTCCGATTTATGGCCACATTTTGGCCGAAATTCTCCACTGTGGGACGGCTAAAATTGCTCCGTCCATTAGACCAACTGATGTAAATGGTGTTCTGTAGTTCTTGATATTGTTCTCGATGTCTCTGATGAGTGAGAGACAAGTGATGTGAGATTAACCACAGACTGTGTGGTGTACTAACGTAAGAAAGTTCTTTGTACTGTTGTAACTGATCAACTGATAGCTTATTTAAAGAAAAATTTTTATATTTGAAGTTTGCTTGATTTGATGAATGAATAGAGAGCAAACACTATTTTAAGCTTGGGATTTTGGAGGATAGTAAGAATATCTGTAGGAGAGGATATATTAAGTTTTTGCAAAGCTGAAACTTTCCTTTTTGGAGGCATCCGTGAAGAATGAGACGTGATTGGCAAAGGCATTGTAAATGTTTAGAAATATAATATAATAATATAATATGCGGAATTGGTGCATTTTTTATATTTTCTACTTCATGTGAAGCTGTGAATAAGACGGAGGGTTTGAAAATTAGAGTCTGATAATCCTTGATGAAGGTAGGACAGTCAAAAGAAGCTATTCTTGATTTGTAATTTGAAAGGTTTTCAAAAACTTTAAATAGTAAAAAATTGAATGACGGATGATTGATTTTACAAGAGTTTCGAGCGTAATAGCGGAGAAAATATAGCTTGTCTAAAACCGGATGACTATTTTGAGAGAAGGTTCTGATAATGAATTTAGAGGCAAGATAAAAGAACCTTGCGTCTAGCGGGCTCTCACTTGACTCGGCCAAAACGTTAGTTTTGGGATGGTTTTACGTAAACCTAAACCTAAACAAAGTCTAAGTGCATGATGTTGAGCAAGATTTAGCCTTTTCATAAGCGAGTAATTGTTATAAGGGAATAGGAAACATCCATAATCCATTGTACCTCTGATAGTAGCTTTATAGCTTAGTAGATTTGAAAAAGGGTGCGGGGATGAGCTCCCTACCAGATGCCCCGCAAAGACCTTAGAATGTTAGTAAGTTTAAAGCATTTAGAGGAAATGTGTGAAATGTGTTCTTCTCCAGGAAAACGCTGGTCTAAGATAACACATAAAAATCTGAGATTTATAAGTTTTGATTGGAACATTATTTAATTTAATGGAATGAGAACTCGGAGCTATTCTTCTTTAGTGAACAAAATCAGAGCGGATTTTTCAGGAGAGACTGTAAGACCTTTAGCAGAAAGAAGCTTGAATGCTTTATTGGCAACTTTTTTAACTATTGAGAGAGTGAGTTCAGGTTTCGATGAAATAGAGAAAATGGCAATATCGTCTGCAAATTGTACAATTTTGCAATCTGCATTGACTAGTTTTTTAAGATTTCTTAAGTATATATTGAAAAGAATTGGACTGAGGATAGAGCCTTGCGGAACTCCCTTAGGTGAAGCACTCATCAATAAAATTACCATTATGAAAAATTTTTAGCTTGCGAGAATAAGTAAGGTTAAAAATAAATTGGCAAAGATGCGGAGGAAGGTCTAAGTCTGTTAAATCAGAAAGTAGAAGATGTGGAAGAACATATCGTCAAACGCATTAGACAGGTCGAGGAAAACGCAGGCTGTCACACGACCTCTGACAAAGCTAGTATGAGTTTCCGTTGAAAGAATCGAGAGATTGTCCAGACAAGATCTAAATCTGCGGAAACCAAACTGAAAGTTAGGCAAAATTTGCCTGTCCTCCGACCATCAGCTCAGTCTCTGGAGAATCATTTTTTCGAGAAGTTTTAATAAGCAGAAAGTGAGAGAAATAGGACGGAATTTCCCCGGGGATGACTTAGGTATCATATGCACAATGGACGTTCTCCAGGCATCAGGAAAGAGGCCTTTGAAGAATATAATTCTATTTAAGATAGAAAGAAAAAACGATAATCGGAAGGAAAGAAAGTTAAAATGCGGTAGTCAACTTGATCATGTCCGGGAGATGATCTCTTTTTTAGCGAGTTGTTGAGTGTCCGGAAGAGAATAAAATCCTGTACGGTCGCAATATTGTGTTTAATGAAGAAAAATTTGAATTTGAACCGACTTATGTGGAAACGACAGTACTACTCGACGAGGAGATGGAAAACTCGAAACCGGAGGAAGCTGAACAAGAAAAAACCTCCACTCAGGATACGGAACAAACACATAGGGAAGAAACACAAAGCGAAGTCAACGATGAAGATACCGAAAGTGATCAAGAGCACTTACGCAGGAGCGAGAGGAAAACTAAAAGGCCATCATATCTAACAGATTACTGTGTCTTGGCATTACAGGTTGAAGCATTTATAGATAACGTACCACAAGATTTTGAGGATATTAAGACGAGGGAAGACAAGGAAGATTGGTACAGAGCCGTTGACGAGGAATTGAGTGCCATACGTTTAAATAATACATGGATTTTGACAGAATTGCCTAAAGGTAAAAAGGCGATTGGTAGTAAATGGGTCTTTAAACAAAATATGACGGAACTGGAAAAATGCGTCACAAGGCAAGGCTTGTCGTGAAGAGATGTTTACAGAAGAAAGGACTACTCGGAAACCTACGCCCCTGTTGCAAGGATGACAACAGTACGAATCCTGCTCTCTATTATCAATAATCAGAATCTTTTAGCAGAACAACTGGACGTAAAAAGTGCATTCTTGCACGGAAATCTTGAAGAAGAGATATACATGAAGCAACCAGATGGAAGCAACGATGGCACAATAAGAGTATGTAAATTGATTAAAACACTCTATGGATTAAAACAATCCCCACGCGTCTGGAACGCCGAATTCGTTAAATACATAAAAAATATTGGTTTGAGGCAATCAGAATACGACGGATGTCTATTCTTTGAGCTGCAGAAGGATGCCTGCAGTTACTTGCTATTATACGTTAATGATATCATTTATTAAAGTAACCAACAAGCGAAGATTGATGAACTAAAAGACAAGCTAGGAAAGCGTTTCTCGATGAAGAATTAGGGCCCCCTCCAAAGCTTCTTAGGAATCAGAATAAGAAGAGACGAAATCGGAATGTATCTGGATCAATCAGATTACACCAGAAGACTGATTGAACGATTTGCAATGACCGATTGCAAACCGTGTAATACACCTATAGAATCGAAGCCGTCCGCTGAGGAAACAAATCAAGAGGACTACATAACTGGATCGAAGTCTTATAAGGAACTCATCGGCTGTCTGATGTTGTACCTGATGCTTGGAACACGACCGAATATTAGTATATCAGTCAACTATTATAGTCGTTTTCAGGAGAATTATACAGAAGCTCATTGGCGTCAATTGAAGCGAATACTTAGATATCTGAAAGGAACAATTGATATAAGCATCTATTTTTCCAAGAAGATGAAATCAGGAGTCACTGCTTATGCAGACTCCGACTGGGCTAGCAATGCTGATCGAAAATCGACAACTGGTTTCTTGATTGAAGTCCATATGGAGTACCGATGTGCTGGGTAACAAAAAAGCAATCCACAATAGTACTTTCATCTACAGAGGCCGAATACGTGGCACCCGCCATCGCATCAACGAAGGTAGTATGGACCCGCTTTTACAAAAAAAACACTCAAATATTGAGTGTTTACACTTAAATTGAGTGTTTATATTCAAAATTGAGTATATACATTATAAGATTGAATATGTACACTGAGTGTGTGTTCACACTTAAGTTTGAGTGTAAACACTGAACATTTAAAAGTTTACTGTCAATACTTGAATAATAGAATTCCGTTTGGACAGCGAGTGAGTGCACACATGGCAGAGAAACTCTGAGTGAATTAAGCAAAGAAAAAGAAGAAAAAACAGATAGGAGACATAGAAAAACAGGAGAGGAGAGCAAGAAGGAAGAAGAAGAAGGAGAAATAATAGAATCAAGAAGTTGCGATCGGAGTGACTGGATAACAGTAGAAGAAAAGATGAGAGATAGAATCGGAACAGACTAGAATCTAGGGAAAAGAGCGAGAGAGAGAAAGAAAGAGCGAAAAAGAGAGAGAGAGGGAGGGAGGAAGGGGGAGAGAGGGGGAGGGGAGAGAGAGGGAGAGAGGAAAGAAGAGAGAGGGGGAGAGGGGGAGAAAGAGAGAGAGGGGGAAGGAGAGGAGAAAGGGGGGAGGGGGAGAAGAGAGGGGGAAAGGAAAAGGAGAGGGAGGGGGAGGGAGGGATGGAAAAGGGGAGAAGGGGAGGGGGAGGGAGGGGGAGGGGAGAGGGAATAAGAGAGAAAGAGGAAGGGAGAGAGAGTGAAAGGGAAAGGGGGAGAGGGAGGGGGAGAAAAGGTAAGGGAGAAAAGGGAGGGAGAGGGGAAGGGAGAAAAAGGAGAGAGGGGCGGGGAGGGGAGGGGAGGGAGGGGAGGGGAGAGGGAGGGAAGGGAAGGGGAGAGATGGAGATAAGGGGGGTGGGAGGGAGGGAGGGAGGGCGAGAGAAAGGGAGGGGGAGGGAGAGAGGAGGGAGAAAGGGAGGGGGAGAGAGGGGGAAGAGAGGGGGGTTATTAATCGAATTATTTTTAAATTACATTTATTTAATAGTATTTATAGTGTTTATTTAATAGTGAATTCGGGCACTGGCGCAGTAAACCGAATTATAGTGCATATTAAAGGTTTATATATGAAGTAGCTATATAAATACAATAGCATAATATAATCATTTTGATGGTGACATAATTAATTTGTATGTCTTGCTAAATAACATAATTTTTATATAAGTTATGCGATAAGTTCCGAGTCCATTTTAGATGTGCATAGATTAGTTCTAGGTCTTTTTGTAACTTTGAGTTCGGAAATGGAACTTTTTTATATCCTGTGTGTATTCTGAGGACAAACCTGGAAATACTCAATACGCATATAACCCGATGCATTCTAGGACTTTTTATTATTTTTAGACCTGTATATAATCATTATTATATTTTTTATGTAATTGTTATAATTGTTATGCTTAAGAGATATAATTAATAAAAAACTTCTTATTATAGTGGATGGTTATGATCAAAACGTAAATATATTTATATTGTATATTAATCATAATTACATCGTTCAATGTGGTATATTTTTAAATACAAAACTGAAATCTTATTTATTATTCTATAAATCAATCTTATAGATTAATTTTTAAGCAATGTTATCAGAAAAATTATGTAATTTCAATACTCCGACCCGGGCACGCCAAATTTTTATTCGTCAATTTAGTTTTAATCCTTTCAATGTTGGGTCTAAATCGTTTTGACTATACAAATGATAACATCATTTTTAAAAATACAAAGCTGATTCTGTAATTTTATCACTTTATATCAGATAATCTGCAAAAATTGATACACCACTTATACTTGGCTTAGTTTCAGAATGGTGTAACTCGATCAAAA
Source organism: Lasius platythorax (assembly GCA_963971435.1). Classification (NCBI taxonomy): domain Eukaryota; kingdom Metazoa; phylum Arthropoda; class Insecta; order Hymenoptera; family Formicidae; genus Lasius; species Lasius platythorax. Next base: position 7,730,639 of record OZ020549.1, read on the forward strand.
AAAATCGTAAAAAAATTTTAAAAAGCATTCTGTAGGCAAAATGTTTATGGAACTTGAGTTGAATTTTTCGAGAAATTTTTTTATCGAGCTGCAGAGTGTCAAAGATACATAATTTTAAGGAACAAAACAATGTGATCTTTTTTTGAAACACTAAACGAGGAAGATTAAAAAAATTTTTTAAAACAATCGTTAGCGCGTTAAAATTGAAACTTCAAGTTTCAAAATGCTTTTTTCATTTTTTGTCTACGATGATTTTTTACCGAATTTCAGCGGTTTGAAAATAGCCCAATTTTTAGGGTATGAAAAGTGTTCTCTATTTTTTTTTTGAGTAGTATATTTTTAAACTTTATTTTTAAACTTTGATTTTGTATGTGTATGTCTATTTTTAAACAGTATTTTGTGTATGTGTAAAGTGTCTCTTTAAAAAATACTTTTGCTAGAAAAAATTTTGTAAAGGCATATTTGTTTAAAATTGTGCATACAATGTCGAATTTTTTTTATATACTTGGCGTGTTTTTTCTTTTGTAAAGATTTCTTTGTAATAATATATTCATATATGCCAATGTTAGATTGATTTCTATTTGTACCTTCTTTCTTTTGTAAAGTTGATATAGCAAACATTAAATTAAAATAATTTAATCAAAAATAGGAAAATGGAATTTTGTGTAACACATAACATTAGAATCATTATTTCTTTATATCCTTATCAAATCGCTGATTATTTTAATTTAAAATTTATTTAAGTTTAAAATTATTTCATCTTATTTAAATATTAGAAGTTTACGAAATCTTCCACGTGTTACACTTGACATTTCAAGAATGATTAACGACTTTATTTTCTATTATCTGAATAATCTAAATGGCGCACTGATTATTGCATAAGTTATATTTTCTTATCATTTGTTTGAGTGGGGGAAACATAATGAAAGCATTATTGAGTTGATGATATCCGCACATTAGTAATAACAGATATAAAACCATATTATTATTTCGCTGTTATCATTGTTCAGTACAATGATATTTATAAGTGTGATATTAATTTTTATCTTAAGTTATTTTATCTTAAATTACCGCCGTCGACAGTCTTCTATTAAAACAGTAAACACTCTGCCTGGTCCAAAAACATTTCCGCTTATTGGAAGTGCCTTCTATTTTCTGCAGCGGAGTCCTGATGGTAATATTAAAAAGATAAAATTATGTTTAATTATAGAATAAGGTGCTCAATTTATAGAAAAATAATGAAAGAATTAGAGGAATAAAACTTTTAGTACAGCAGCAATAAAACTTTTACTATATCAGTAATTTAGAATAAACTTTAATTTTTGTTAACTTTGCATTAATGTGTTCAATATAATAAAATGTAGATAAATGATTTCTCTCGCGTAATATATTATAAAACATTTTTTTTAGAATTTTTGGATATTTTAGTTGAGTTAAGAGAAAATTACTCGACCCCATTACGGTTTTGGATAGATAACAAATTATTCATTGGAATAAATGAACCAGATCAAATACAGGTAGAAAGATAGCACTTATGTTTTACTAAATTACTTATATGTTTTACTATAAATGGATAAGTATCTATATTTATATGTAGAAAACTTATTTAAATAAATAAAACTTCTTATATATATGTATTTATATATAGAAAAAACTTCTTATATACAGGGTGACCCATTTTAATCTATAAATCAATATATATTTTGGAAATGACTTTAAATTAAAAAAATTGAATACATATGTAGGTGTTGAAGGAGATCGAAAGGGTCGTTAGAATATTGCAGAAAAAATTCGATAGATGGAGGAGTCTTGGATATTTGAAGGTCATCTTTGTTTTTTTAAATGGAACCACCATAATTTTTTTATATAAATCGATTCCCCGCAATATTTCGCATAAAAAGTTATAAGGATAGGATGGCCAAAAAGTGAATAGTTTACGAGATATTTTATACTTTAATTTGACATAATCTTACATAAACTATGAAATATCTCGTAAAATATTCGTTTTTCGATGATGCTACTTCAATACTTTTATGCGCAAAATAATGAGAGGAATCGATTGGTGTAAAGAAAACGCATAGTTGTTAAAAAAAAGAGTAGTTTTTAGTTGCAAATTACATATTTTTTCTTAAAAACAACTATGTGTTTTCTTTATACCAATCGATTCCTCTCATTATTTTGTGCATAAAAGTATTGAAGTAGTATCATCGAAAAATGCATACTTACTGCTATAAGGTATTTTATAGTTTATGTAAAATTATGTCAAATTAAAGTATAAAATATCTCGTAAACTATTTACTTTTTGGGCATCCTACCCTTATAACTTTTTGTGCCAAATATTGTGAGGAATCGATTAATATAAAAAAATTATGGTAATTCCATTTAAAAAAACAGATGATTTTCAAATCTCCAAGACTCCTCCACCTATCGAATTTTTTCTGCGATATTCTAACGACCCTTTCGATCTCCTTCAATACCTTTGTCTTCAATTTTCTTAATTGAAAATAATTTCCAAAATATATTGATTTATAGATTAAAATGGGTCACCCTGTATATACTTATATATATGTTTTCATAATATATTATATCATTTATATCTAACCAAAATGACTTTTTAAAGTGTATGTTAATTTTCTAAATGACAAACAAATATACAGGGTGTTCCCGGGTTAAATGGCCAAACTTAAAATATGAATTTGGGACCTCAAAACAAACAAAAATTTCCTCTGAAAGTTTGCTCGCAAAAGCTTCGTTCAAGAGATATCGACTTGTTAAGTTACAGAACCATAGGAATGAATAATGTCAAAATATTTCTGTTTTGTCTTTGTTTTGAAGATTGAAGGTCATTCATAGGCTTCTGTTTTTTACAAACGATTTCGCGCAGTGTACCAAATAATTGTTAGTTCATTGAATACTTTCGTGGAGTAAAGTAGTACAATATGCCTCGTACATATTCTAATAGTGAATATGCTGATATGGTATATTTATATGGGTTTTGTGATGGAAATACTAGCGCTGCTCGCCGTGAATACGCCGCGCGATTTCCGAACAGAAGATTGCCAAATAAGCATGTATTCTCTTTAACATTTCAACGACTGAAGGAAACTGGATCATTTACAATGGTGCCTAGAGCTCATGGAGTTTTTGCACCGCTGCAGAATGAAAGAAGAATAGCTATCATATTGCAGCATTTCGACCAAAATCCATCAACAAGTGTCCGAAGATCTGGTTCTGAATTAGGAATTTCACCTACAGTTATATGGAAGACACTCTCAGCTGATGGACGTCATCCATTCCATATTCAACGTGTCCAACATTTATTACCGGCTGATATACCACGCAGGAGAACATTTTGCGATTGGTTTTTAAACCAAACAAATAATGATCCACAATTTTGGTAAATGATTTTGTGGACAGATGAGGCTACATTTACCAGACAAGGTATTCTCAATCAAAGAAATAGTCATATTTGGTCACATGAAAATCCTCGAGCAATCCGTGAACAACATTTCCAACACAATTTTCAGTGTAATGTGTGGTTAGGAATAATTAATAATACTTTAATTGGACCCCATTTTCTACCAGTTCGTTTGAATGCAAACAATTTTCTCGAATTTTTGAATACTCAAATGGATGACCTTTTGGAAAATATTCCTTTGAATTTGAAAAGAAACTTCTGGTTTCAATTGGATGGATGTCCTGCTCATTATGGTAGAGGTCCTCGACAATGGCTTAATGTTCATTTTCCTGGAAAATGGATCGGTCGTGCTGGACCTGTAGCTTGGCCTCCACGTTCACCGGATTTAACGCCTTTAGATTTTTTTGTATGGGGTACTCTCAAGCAAAAAGTATATGAAGTGCCTATTAATGACCTTCAATCATTACAACGGAGGATAGTACAAGCGTGCGAAGAAATTACAGATGTACAATGTCAGTCATTCACTCGTTCTGTGATCGATAGGTGCAATGCTTGTCTCCGAGCTGGAGGCTATCATTTTGAACAAAATATTTAATAATTATAAATTTTGGTTACTGTAAAGCAATAAAAAAAGCAATAAAAGAGATAAACCTAGATTATTTAGGTATTATTCATTCCTATGGTTCTGTAACTTAACAAGTCGATATCTCTTGAACGAAGCTTTTGCGAGCAAACTTCCAGAGGAAATTTTTATTTGTTTTGAGGTCCCAAATTCATATTTTAAGTTTGGCCATTTAATCCGGGAACACCCTGTATATTAGAGAAATATTTAAAAAGTTTTATATGACATTGTAGATAATTTTACAAAACAGTCGTAACTTGGATAAAAGTATTATATATAAATTTGTTGAACCAGCACTTGGCAAGGGATTAGTCACAGCTTCTGGTAAAGTATCTTTAATCCTTCTGTCAATAAATAATTTTTCACCTTTCCACCAATGTATGGATACCCGGGTATCAACTGCGTGTTTTCGACACATTGCAATGCGACAATTTTTTTATAGTGGCTGCTAGGCATCGAACATTCTTTTCCGTTATATTTTTGGAGGTTTTCGAATACAAAGGCCTTTTGTATTTTGTTTCGGACGGAGAAAATTTTCGACAAATTTTTAACATTTAAAGTTGCTTTGGATACCCGGACACCCATTCATTAACAGAAGGGTTAAAAAAATAAAAAAAAACTTATTTAGTTACTTTTAATAAATTGTTGTGCATAACAGAGAAGTTATAAGTCTCTTTTACTGATTGTGAGTAATTTATTTGCATTTTTATAATTGTAAATATTTTTATTCACACTTTCACAATGACGTAAATTTCAGGCTTTTTATTAACATTTTTTAATATTATAATTTATATGTGTGTTATCTTCTCTCACTAAATTTTGCGAAAAGGTTATACCTCACCGATTACTTCGAGTTTCATATAGAAGAAAGTTGCCTAAATCGTTTTATGTTATATTTCCTAATTTGGCACTAACTTATACGTAAATTAATATTGCAAATTGTAACTTGATGTTTAAGGCATCTACTATATATGTTGTAAGGCACTACATGTTTAACTTTTGTCAAGAACAAATTAATGTGTTATAACACTTTTTATGACATAGTGTAAAAGATACGATTTAAGCAACCGGTCTCCTAAATCGTACCTTCTTCAAAAGTAGTAATTTTTGCGAATGAAAATAATAAAAAACTGGTTGCGAAAAATATAGTTGATTTAATAACATATATTTATACATAATAAGAAGAAATAAAGAAACATCCAGCATACAATAATTAAGAAATAATATATTAAATATTAATATTAATACATCTCTCATATTAAATTATATTTTATCAATAACAAACAAATATAAAATATCCAGCATATAGTAATAATAGATATTAAATAACATATTTATGACACTTACACTTAAGACAATAATAAATTTTTGCTTTGATAGTACGATTATAAAGGTTTTAGCTTGTGATGGTACGATTTAGGAAACATGATCAATTTATTCATAAATATCGATTTTAGCTTTATAATAAATGTAATATGTACATGAAATGAATGTAAAATATTCTATGAAAATATTCTATAAACTTACTTTCAAAAAAAAATATATAAATGCTAAATAAAAGAGCGAAGCTCCTGCACTCCCGTCCTGAAAAAAACTAACCTAACCCAACCCATTCCTAGAGGTGAAGCATTATTCGGGGTAAATATATTACATAATAGTATATTAAATATATACATCTCACCTCGCTCCTTTATGATTTGTTTTGATTTCACAAACCATCAATAGAATTGTACGATCATTTATGATCTGTTATTGTTTTGTACTTCAAAGTTCATTCTTTTATGATCTTGTTATTTTACAATCCGTCAGTATTATTTTGTACACCATTCTGTAAACATAATGCTGAAGATGAAGATGATCGAAAGGAAGGACCGAAACGTTCAAGTTTAAATAAAGAAGATTACAACCGAAGTCTTACCGCTTGAATTCTTGCGCCCGGCTCTCACTTGCCTATTCCTCTTATCCTGATACATGAGTATAATAGAGCCTTTTACTTTAATTTATTATAAGATATACTATTTTTAATAGATTTAAAAAGTGCAAAACTTAAAAGTGACATATCTCAGAAACTCAGAAGAGTCGTGTCGTGATTCAAAGTGTTCGTGAGAGATTCAAAACTCTATCCACTATAATATATGTGAAAATCAAAGTGATCGATAAGCTTTAACCTTTTCGCAAAATTTACCCTTCTTTCTTTTTCTCTTATAAAATTTACTTCAGCATCTATATGGAATGAACACCGAAAAATGATAGCGCCAAGTTTTAATGCAAATATGTTACAAAATTTTTTTGATATATTTGTCAAACAATCCTTAATATTTACGGACAAATTAGAAAAAGTTGGATTAAATGGGAAGGAAGTTTTCTTTCTTCAATATATAACAGAATGTAATTTCACCATTGCGTGTGGTAAGGCCAAGTATTTTTATTTATTTATCAAACATCTCATATCATAATAGTTATTATAACGAATAATCGGCATCGTTAAAATAAAAAAAGATTCAGAAAGTTTGCTAAGGATAAAAAAGGCATATACAGTATAACAGTAATTACATTTTATAAATTAAATAATATTAAACGCTATGTATTTAAAGATAAGATTCAAAGAGTATCAAACTGTGTACTAATTTTGTAACACTAGAATCAGATTTATAATATTTTATTCAAATTAAATATAATCATAATTATAATCATAAGTTTGCATCAAATAAGTATAAAATATAAAATAAAAGTGTCAACTTATGATTTTGGGTTTTTATATATTTTTATTTTCTAAAACATTTTAATGACAAAATTTGCGAAATATCCTGTAAAAGATCGTTCGAACATTTGACATTAATAATAAATTAATAATAATAAATTGATATTGCAAAAATTATAACAAACAACAAGAGCAATAACTATTATTTTCAAATATTTGGAATAAAAAGCATCCATTTTCAATTTTGAAATTTCATATCACATTTGTTTAGTAAATGTAATGTTTAATACGTAATTGAATATAATTAGTTAGTTACTAGCTAATATCTTGAATAATGAGTTTATTTTTCATATGACGTTATAAAGCTACAATGACGGACGTCAAAGTTGAATATCTATCAAATCTAATCAGCCAATATTCTAAAGCATTAATAAGGTAAAAAAAGGTTTCATTATTGTAACTTTATACAAAATTCATACATAAACCGTAAGAATAAATCACGATTAATTTAATATGCTTTTATATCTTATAAAATATTATTTTAAAAGAAAGATGTTTCAGCTGCAAAGAAACTATAAGTATAAGAATACGAAATATATTCTTACACCCTAATTTTATATTTAATCTCACTGCTACGGGGAGAGAACAACGAAGGTGTATAAACATCTTCCATTCTTCAATAGATAAGATAAATATTGCAAATATTATTATCTTAACTTGCACAGTATATTATATATTACACAATATGTTATTACACAGATAATACAGCAGCAGATATATGCATTAAATGAATTGAGTGTAAACACTAAGCCAAAAGTGAAACAACCCAGATAACACAAACACTTTCTATAAACATTCTATAAATATTTGTCGAGAATATTAGAATATTCTTACAATGTACTAGAAGATGTTTTATAAATCTACACAGAACGTTGAAATGAGACCAATTCAAATATTCCAGATAGGTCGAAAGAATATTCTTTATCATATTCCAAGAATATTTAGAGAAGATATTTAGTACAATCTAAAGAACATTTATGGAATATTCTACAACTACATTTTTCTTAATACTCTAGATATTTATCCAAATATACATATGATGATAGAAAAGAGATAAAATATGAGAACAACAAAATATGTTTTATCATATATGTATATATACAATAAAAATATAATTGTGATATAGGATTATAATTTATATATATTTATATGTATTTGAGATTACAATTTATCAAATACATAAATATATAAATTGTAATCCTATATCACAATTATATTTTTATTATGTGTATGGTAAAACATACTTTGTGATGTTCTTATTTTTTATCTCTTTTTTTATCAACATATGTATTTGCATCTGACTGATCGATGATGTAATAATAGAAACTTGTATGCTTAATGTAAATTTCAACTTTTTTATTACATATATATTAGTACATTTATTATGTACATTAAACATGTTTCTAAAAAAAAAAAATTTGTGTTACAATAGAATACGTATTATCTTACGTGTGACAACAAAATAAAATGATCTTACATGTTACAATAAAATATGTAAGTATTGCACTTATAATGTTATAATACTGTTATAATAATTATTGTTATAATAAAGTTACATAAGTATTGCACTTGTTATATAGCGTTTATTGTTTTGTTGCCTGTTTTGCATTTCTAGACTTTGCTTTTACAAGCCATGCTTTCATAACTGTTTCAATATCACTAAATGTTATTGCATTGTGTGTTTTTTGCACTGCTTCTATAAAATAAATTAATATTATATTAGTTCTAAATATATGTACATATGCATGTGTATACTCCGTCCAGCGAGAGAACATCCATGGATCGGATGAAAATTCATCCGTTTCGCGCAGGTCTTCACCCACGGAACGCTTAGAAAGCCTCCCTCCACACTATTGTATTTTCTATTTACGTATACGGTACTAAAACCTATCGCACAATGCAAAAGAACAGGCAATATAGAAACACGGAATAATATCTATTCCCTGTTCCTATTGCCTGTACTTTTGTATCGTGCAATAAGCCTTAGTAGTGCGCCACGCTCTCCCCACTTTGCCCGCCTATGCGCAGACCGTGGATGTTCTCTCGCTGGACGGAGTATAAATTATATTAATACTCACTTATTATAGCAGCAGAAATACGTAGAAGGGAAAAGTTATTCTTTCCTTTAAATCCGATCCAACTATATTTTTCTGCCACTTCATTTGAGAATAATTGGAACATTATTCTTTTAATAGTATGCTTATACGTAGCTCCACCAATTTTTGATAACTCTATTACCTATTAATGTAAAATAATATATTTATAGAAATATTTTTATAATATATTTATAATAAAGATATTTTTAATTTTTCTTTTATTTATTCATTTAAATTCTATTTACAAGCATGTTAGTATTGTTTTCGTCCGTTAAGTGCTCTTCTACAGCATTTAATTCGCTAATATTTTTCAGAGGAAAGTCAAATTTTTTAAAAATACTGTCTTCGTTATCCCTTATTAATATTCTATCTTCTTGTGTTCCAATCTTTCTTAAAATTATTTGCACATCTTCACATATTTGCGATTGTTTTAAATTAATAATATGTAATTGACGTAAAACTTGTCGTTTAAATGCAATATCTAAAAGAATATTTAAAAATTATAAGTACATGTTATAGAAAATGTTCGTAAGTTAATTTGCATTTCGGTTAGTGTATTGTGTGTGTGTGTGTGTGTGTGTGTGTGTGTGTGTGTGTGTGTGTGAGTGTGTGAGTGTGAGTGTGAGTGAATGAGTGCGTATGTATGTAATACAAACTACTAAAAATACTTTACCGTTATCAGTTTCATCGATATAACGAGTATTATCCTTAGTTGTATTATCCTTAGAATATTGAGTTACAATGTTTTTTTGCAGTTTGTTTGTGTTACTTGTAACATTTACAGGTTTCACTACATTTTCTTTATTGCTATTACCAATAATCATTTTTTTTGCACTTGTTCCAAGTGGTTTTGAAGTTATGCACATATTCGCATCTATTTCTATAAAGTAATATTATTATTTTTAAATTTATTTTTAAAGATTATATATATGTATATATATATTTATTTATAAAATGTGTTTCTTAAATTCAGAATCGAAAAAGCACACCTGTATGATCAGGTACAGCAGGAAAGTGTGTAGAATGTCCAACTTCATTGTCCGACGAAGTTTCAGTAAATGATACATTTCGTGCATCATTTGTACTGATAAGAGATTTCTTTTTTTTCTCATTTATTTGTTCCGCGGGATTAGTATCAAAACCCTTTCCTTTTACTTTTTTTACTATTTTACATGAGGGTAATTCTGGATTCATGCATTTATTAACGTCTCTTTCTAAAACAGAATTATTTCTTATTTTATTTTTAAAAAATATTTATACAAGGTGTTTTATAATTCACGGATCACCTCTCATGAGCAGGTAAAGCGGGCTAAATTGAATTAAAAAGTTCTGTACCATTTTGCGATTTTTGCAATAATTAATGCATGCACTCATTCGCAGATCTTTATAAATGAATTTCTCGTTAATTATTGCAAAAATCGCAAAATGGTAGAGAACTTTTCTATTTAATTTAATCCATTTTCTACTTACTTATGAGCGGTGTGTTACCTCTTTATTAGACATCCTGTGTGTATTTGTACACACACACACACACACACATACATACACACACACATACATACACACACACAGGGTGTCTGATTAAGTGTATGTATATATATATGAAATTTTTTTTAACATGGATTTTAAAAACTTACTTGTGTTATCAGAATCAGGTAGAGTAGGAAAATCTGCTGAATGTACGACTTCATCATCCGATGAACTTTCATTAGTTAACGTATTTTGTGATTCGTCTGTATCATAAAGATATTTTTTCTTTTTCCGAATTCTTTTACCTTCAGGATCTGATGTCAAATCTGATGTGTCTTCTGCTGTACACGCCTTTGCTCTTGCTTTTACTAAATCACCTATAATAAAAGATGCAATATATGTATATGTAACAACTTATAAAACAAAAATAAACAAGACAAAAACTAAATGATTTATGACAAAGTAATTCTTTATATAAAATATCACTTACTATAAGTACGTCCATTACCCAATTTTCGAATTTTAAATAATGGCCATGACCCAAATATTGGTTTTTCACATACAGCAACAGCATGAATTAATCTTTTGCCGTTGTATGGTGGCCAATAACATAAATCATCATGCAGCCATGTTACTGGTACAGCTTCGACTACATTTTCCTTTATAAAATGTACTACGGTCCACTCCATTGGGCAACGTTCTATATATCTTATATTCTTAGTCTAAAGTCGAAATAATTAAAAATTGTTTTCATTCTCATTTAGCTAACAAAGCTAAATACGCAACACACTTAATAATACTTAATATAATATTTAATATATGTTTCTTCTTAATACTTGTTCATATATTTACATAAGACAAGAAATATACATATAAAATTATAATTCCAGTTATAAGTTTGTACGAATCTTAAAACAAAATACACACAAATTATGTCTTACAATTCTTACTTGCGTATACAATTAAATTTGTGTAGAAAAGTGCATACGATATCTCTTATGCTATTTGAACATATATTATATTTATATTATTTATTATTAATAACTGTACTATAATCTAACATTTACATTGTTAACACAATGTATGAAGAAGAGGAAACACAACATAAATATCATTATATGGAAAAATTATCATTTTGTTTGAAATATCTTGCACTAGTGACATTGATAATTCTCCGAGCTCATGTACTGAAAATATATCTAAAATTGAAGATTGAAATGGTTCAGAAATAAAACTTGTTACATTGATAAATTTTTTTCCAATTAAGTAGTACTTATTATCTTTTATAGCAAAATTTTTTATCAACACAATACTTTTATCTTTTAAATAACAGCAATTATCTCCAAAACGTGTACTGAACGACATATTATTTACGATCAACTTTTTAAATTGAGCAGAAAAATGTTCCATAGGTAAAGGACCTTCATAATGTTCTTGTACCATTTGCAATTTTATTTTTTTTGACGGTTTAGTTATTAACATATTTTGTGACTCATGAATACGATTTACAAGTTGTGCTAATGGATCATGAGATTTTCTGACCAATCGTTTTAGATATTGCATATAATTTTCAAAAGGAAACGCACTATAAAGATCTAAAGGTCCAAAAATTCTACAATCATCAACAACATGAATTAATCCATGTACGTTGTGTGAAATGTATTCTGTTCCATAAATGACTTTAAATTGTTTTACAAAATATTTTAATAATGAGTGTGCGTATTCTAAATACGTTGTATACAAATTAGCATTAATTAAAATTCTAATAGCAATGTGTAAGGATATAAAGTGTAAGTATTTATCAGATGATAAGATATTTTTTAAAACAACTGGACCACAATACAACAAAAATAATCTAAATTCAGTTGCTTTCCAGCGTGCAACTTCATCTAAAGACCGGGTCTTTCTAACAAAATCAGATGGAATACAAGATCTTATTTCAATGAGATAGCTTGAAATATATTGTATGCTTGTTTTTGATAATCTATGTGAAATAGGTCCGAAAAGCCATATATTAATTAGTTTTTTCACTACACCAAGGCATACTAAATGCATGTATTCAAGAGGAAAACTTTTTACCATGTTAATCGAAGGTATTGTTTCTAAAATTGATGCTCCTGTATGATGTTCAGGTTGAACTCTATTACGGAAATTTTCATCCGTTCTTTCAAAATAATTTATTTTAGGATAACACACTCTGGCTTTTATATATTTTCCTCTTTGCATACACTTAGTACATGCAAAAAATCCAGTGTGGCCTTTGCAAGAAGTAATGAGTGATTTTGCTGGAGCATCACAAATAAATGCTTTAATTGCAAATGGTATAGTATGGTTATTATAAATAAAACCGTCTTCCGATAACTTTATAGCTTCTACTGTAAAGTCTTGTAAAAACATATTCACATTATTAGGTTTTTCATAACCATGGTATATACCTATTACGGATACATATTGAGGATACTCAGATATTGAGCATAATATCGGATATATCTGACTGCTGGAACTTTTGCTAAGAGGCAACCCATCAATATTAATTAATAAATTTATTCTTTCTGGCTGTTTCTCTAACAAATTAATTAAATTTTGAACTGCAAATTGAATTCCCATGTGTACATAAGTGCCTGATCCTACAGATTTGTAGGATATATGTCGAGGAGTACAAAGTAAAGTTCTGGGATCTTGAGGCAAAGAAATATTTGTTTCTAATTTTAATAAATTTAATAAACTTCGTAAAGCATTATGTGAAATATTATACGATATTGCCCATGATCGTAATCCATTAATAAAACTATTAGTTTGATGTACATTTTGGTTTTCTATATTTTGCTGTGATATTGGAATATCACTTTCAATAACATTGTCAGAGTTATCAGAAGATTGGCTATATAAGTCATGTAAAATATTAAAGCAATCTTTATTAAAACAGTCCTCTGTTTCACTATAGGTACTACTACATTGGAAATTTTCTGCATTTTTCGTAATTAAAACGTTATTATTTATACAATCATGTTTAGAATTATCACAATTCTCCTGTGATAACGTAAAACATGTTGCGGTTCCTCTTTTAACGTTTCTATAAAAAGTCGCTTTACTACGTTTCATTATTCTCGAAAAAACTAAACTATAAGGTCTTGCTCGGCTTTCTAAAATGAGAAATTAATTGTTAAAAGTGAGTAGGAAATCAAGGTTAGAAAATCTATCACTCTAAGCAAACATATAGCGCGACGTGAGAAAGTGATAATAATATTTACTATTCTTGATAATATTTACCTTCTTAATAAGAGCTTCTTTTCCTGTACACAAACCTGCACACTTTTATTTGCACACACACTTTTACTTGCACACTTTCAACGTTGGACAGTCCGGCAGTGTGCCATTAACGGACGTGTTCAGATGTGTTCTTAATAAAAGCGGAAAAGATGAGATTGGGTTATGGGTAGTGAGTGATTAGTCTATTTTCTGTGCTTTCTGAACGCCATCTACATCTTTAATACATTTGAATATTCTATGAACATTTATGGAATATGTAAACAATATGTTCCTATTGCTGATTTTAACATGTTCTGGGCAGATTTATAGATTATTCTTTATAAACGAGGATATTCTACGGATATGTATAGATGATTTCTTTAAGAATATTCTTATAAAAATATATTTGATGCTACATAGAATATTCATAGAATATTGTGTGTTATCTGGGAAGTTGTAAGTTCGTTAGTATTTTATTTGTATGTTTTGATTTCTGTATTATAATGTTGCTCGGACAACAAAATGAATTTTTTTTATAGCTTTAGATAAAATATTATTAAAGAGTATTTCGTGTTATTATTAAAATGCCGAATTTTGTTTGTTGATAAAGCATTATTTTTTTTCGTTTCTGCTTTACTTTCCATATTAATTTTTAAAATAGCATATGGAATCCTCTTCATAAAATTGAGAAAATAATTAACACACTTATACATATATATACATGAATGTACGTATGCACGCACGCATTTACAAAAAAGTTTACATACTTTAAATTGCATTCCTTCAATAATATAGATAAGACACTTCTTCACATTCTAATGGAAGCATCTTATAAAAATAAGTGTACACAAGAGATGATATATGATAACATGATTACTACGTTAATAGCGGTATGTAAAATATCTTTACATACAATTGTAATTGTATGTAAACAAAGAAGTAAATAAAATTTTTATTTATTAGGCTACCGACACAACCGCTATTACAATAACCTTTGTGGTCTTAATGTTAATAAATTTCTGAGATATACAAGTAAGTATATATATTAAATTCATTCAGATATAATTTATTTTTTTATTTAAAAAGCGAAGCATTGCGAATGATAGTTCTATGATACAGGAAATACCGAAAACATTTTTAACCAATAATCAAATAAATTCTCCTTCGATAAATTCTATTTTTTGGTGCAACTGTATAAAAAACAGTCCAGCCCCGATTATCTTGACCTTGACATAGTTGTCAAGGTCATTACTATAACTAAGCTCCAAAAGGTTTTAGTCGTCGCTTCAATTGTTTATTCATAAGTTTAACAAATAAAGTTTCATGCAAGAACCAGATTTCAACGTAAACTGATAATGGAAAAACTCAATGTTAAACATAGTTTACATAAGTATCACTACACACACTCTCTCTCTCTCTCTCCCCCCTCTCTCCCCCCTCTCCCCCCTCTCTCTGCCTCTGCACATGCACATACACGTAGAATTTTGTAAGATGTTAAAGAATATAAATAACTAGCTTTTCGGCCCGCGCGAAGCGCGGGCCTCAAAGCTTTCTTATATATATATCTATCTATTTATATAAATACCGTCTGTCTGTATGACCGCGAACTACTTCCACATTTATGGACCGATTCTCTCGAAATTGGTATCAAAATTTTGCAAATTTTTTGGGGATAGCTACTATGTGTTTTTTTTAATTTTACACCCTCACCCACGCACTCACACATTTATTGACCGATTTTCTCGAAATTGGTACCAATATTTTGCAAATTTTTTGGGGATGGCTACTATGTGGTTTTTTTAAGTTTTACACCTTTACCCACCCACTCACCCACGCACCCACACACGCACGCACACACACGCACGCATACGCACACACACACACACGCACACACACACATACACAATTTTTCAGAAATCACCTTTTGGTTCTGACTGAGATGTGAAACCAGCAACTTATTTATAGTCATTTATGAAATAACTCACGTCAAGAAATATCAAATGTTATTATCCATAAGAAGTGGTTTTTTAAATTTGACAACGATTAATAAATAAATGCTCTCACCCAAGAACGCCAGAACCAAAAGGTGATTTCTGAAAAATTGTGCATGTGTGTTTGCGTGCGTGTGCGTATGCGTACGTGTGTTTGCGTGCGTGTGTGGGTGCGTAGGTGGGCGGGTGGGTGGAGGTGTAAAACTTAAAAAAACCATACAGTAGCCATCCCCGAAAAATGTGCAAAATTTTGGTACCAATTTCGAGAAAATCGGTTCATAAATGTGTGAGTGCGTGGGTGGGTGCGTGGGTGGGATTGTAAAACTTAAAAAAACAAACACATAGTAGCCATCCCCGAAAAATTTTCAAAATTTTGGTACCAATTTCAAGTAAATCGGTCCATAAATTCGTGATTGCGTGGGTGCGTGGGTTGGTGGGTTGGTGGGGGGTGTAAAACTTAAAAAACCACCATTGTCTCCATCCTCGAAAAATTTGCAAAATTTTGATACCAATTTCGAGAAAATCGATCCATAAATGTGGAAGTAGGGCAATAAATGCGTGATTGCGTGGGTGGGAGTGTAAAACTAAAAAAGATCACGACGTCGCTATTTCCGAAAAATTTACAAAATTTTGGTACCAATTTCAAGAAAATTGGTCCATAAATGTGTGATTGCGTGGTCAATAAATGTGTGATTGCGTGGGTGGGTGCGTGGGTGGGAATGTAAAACTAAAAAAGACCACGTCGTAGCGATCTCCGAAAAATTTGCAAAATTTTGATACCAATTTCGAGAGAATCGATCCATAAATGTGGAAATAGGTCAATAAATGCGTGATTGAGTGGGTGGGTGGGGGTGTAAAACTAAAAAGGACCACGACGTCGCCATCTCCGAAAAATTTGCAAAATTTTGGTACCAATTTCGAGAAAATCGGTCCATAAATGTGGAAGTAGTTCGCGGTCAGACAGACAGACAGACAGACAGACAGACAGAAAACGGTACTTATATATACATATAGATGTAAAAATTTTTAATACACAGGGTACAGTAATAACCGTACGACTTCTCGTGTGCAGATAGAATGGGTTAAACCGAATAGGAAAGTTCTCTACCGTTTTGCGATCTTCGCAATAATTAATGAGAAAGTAATTAAGAAAGATCGGTCAATCCGCGCGAGTATAGACGCGCAAAAAGAAAAGACATCCCAATGTCACGCGGGCACGACGAAGGGTTGGGAGAAGCGCTCGTCAAATGCAATGGCTATGTACGTACACTGTTCTTACGGAAAAAACACTCAAATATTAAGTGTTTACACTCAAAATTGAGTGTTAACATTCAATTTGGGGAGTTTACTCTCAAAATTGGATGTATACACTCAAATTTTGAGTGTTTACACTGAAGATCGAGTGTTTACACTCAAACGTTGAGGGTGTACATACACCCAAAGATTGAGTGTTTATATTCAAAATTGAGTGTATACATTAAAAGATTGAATGTGTATGTACACCCAATGACTGAGTGTTCACACTCAAGTTTGAGTGTAAACACTGAACATTTAAAAGTTTATTCTCAACACTTGGATAATAAATGTCTGATTATTGTTATAAAAACATTCAATTTTACTTCATTCTCATTTAATGTACGCTTTTAGTGTATATGCATTTTATTATTTTCAAGAACTTAATGGTTACAACAAACAATTGTTAACAAAAATGTTTACCGATAGTGTGTTATTCATTGTTATCATTAAAAAATACCTTAAATTAACATTTTATTTCATAGTGTAGTCTGTCAAGTGCTGTATAGTTTATTAATTGAACTGCGTATCAAGCTTATTGTTACCCCAAATCTTAGTGTAACAATCGCCGCTTCAGATTAAAGTACAACTTCAGTGTTACCCTCAACTTGAGTGTTAACTTCAGTGTTATTCTCAACTGAGAATTAATTTGAGTGTTATTTTCAACTCAAAAGTAACAGTCAAATTAACTCTTAAGTTGAGAATAACACTGAAGTTAACTCTCAACTTGAGAGTAACACTCAAATCAACACTTAAGTTGAAGGCTACACTCAAGTTGAGGGTTACACTCAAGTTGAGTGTCACTCTCAAGTTGAGTGTTCGAAATAACACTCAAATTGAGTATTATTTTTAATGTTTTTTCTATAAGGCTGGGGTCTTTCGCGCTTAACATCCGCGTAACATTGAACTGTCTTTTCTCTCCGCGCGTTTATATTCGCGCGCATTGGTCGATCTTTCCTAATTATTTTTTCATTAATTATTGCGAAGATCGCAAAATCGGTAGAGACTTTCCTACTTGGTTTAACCCAACACACTACCTGCACACGAAAGATCGTGCGAATATTACCTGTCACCCTGTATTGGCGCGGAAAGATTTCTACATAGTTATTCAACTTTTTGCGCAAAACAAGGCCCACATCACTTTTAGTATGACAAGGTCAATAATTGTATGGTCTACATAAAATTTGCAACTACCTAAACAAAGTTGCAAACCTATGAATACAATAAACCCATGAGCATAAATTTTACATTATTTGCATATTTAAATGCATGAATCAAAACAGAGAAGGGACAAAGCTTCTGCATCTCTACGGCGAAAAAATTCTAACCTAAACCTAATTTTAATTTAAAATCAGAAATAGATTTGTGTTAGATCAAAAGTTTATTGGATTAAGGGTGCAGGGGCAGGACAAAAGGCGGAACCTCTTTCCCGTCCACGCATTCACTTAAATATGCATAAATAATGTAGAATTTATGTTCATGGATTCATTAAATTTATAGGCTGACAATTTTTTCTTTTGCTTAGATAGTTGCAAACTTACGTGTTATTTATAGATTTCATCATACTGAAAGCACCGAGTGATGTAAAATTTGTTCCGCGCATAAGTTGAATAATCATGTCGAAATTTGTCAGCACCTATAATACATTTACCAATTAAGTGTGTGTAAATTATGTTTAATATTAAATTTTTCATTGTGTTCGTTTACATGTTAGAAATTTGTTTTGCATAAAACCTTATTTGTTAATAACTTTTGAATTAGTAATGGGCGACAGTTAAAACATTTTAAGGGTTTCTCAGTTACTGAACCCCTTTTGTGCAGTTTTATCTATTATTCAAATAACAACTCGCTCAGAGACACACATCTTTTGATATACTGTTATATAAATTATACAATAATAATTTCTAACATAGTTTTCATAAAATTATTATACAGTTACAGTTTTGTTCAAATTCTAATTTAAATTTGTGTGTGGTTTGTATAAACATTTGTTTCAACATAAATATGCTTATGACAGATGTGTGTGTGTGTGTGTGTGTGTGTGTGTGTGTGTGTGTGTGTGTGTGTGTGTGTGTGAGCAAACGAAAAATGTAATCCTAATAGAATTATCCTATACGAACTAATCCGATCTTAAATTTATCATAATTTTGTATAAATAAGAATTTTATGTGTAATGTTTTAATTAAATTAAGAATCTTAATGAAGCCATACAAAAATGTCAACTTTAACCTTTATCAATATCAGCATTTCGATACCAGAATGATGCGAATTCGTAAATATAATTAAATAAGATTACATTACTCTTATAATATACAGAGTGTCCCATTTTAATTGCCCCAGGCAAATATGTCGAAAAATATGGAAGATACGGAGAAACGTTTCAGACAAAAGTTGTAGGATATCAAGGAGGATGTCTTGTGGTAAGCACTGTCTTATTCAAGGTAGAGGTATTTCCGAAATTTCGAGATCATTACTTTTTTTAAGCGAAACCACCATAATTTTCGTATATAAATCGATTCCTCGCAATATTTTGTGTAAAAAATTGTTAGAGTAGAATAGTCGAAAAATGAACGGTTTACGAGATATTTTATGCTTTATTTTGACACATTTTGACAAAAAATATGAAATACCTCGTGAAATATTCATTTTTGAATAATCCTCCTTGATATCCTACAACTTTTGTCTGAAACGTTTCTCCGTATCTTCCATATTTTTCGAGATATTTGCCTGGGGCAATTAAAATGAGACACCCTGTATATTGCATATGTTTATATTTATATAACTAAGTATTTTATTTAATCTTATAATAGGAAAAAGTATATAAAGAATTAAGGGAAATTTATGGAAAAACTTCAAAATCTGCCCCAATTAAATACGAAGATTTACAACATATGGATTACTTGGAGCGTGCCATTAAAGAAACTATGAGAATATTTCCTGCTGTTCCTGCAATTGCGCGATACCTAACAGAGGACGTAAAAATGGGTTTGTTTACATTCAAATATAAATATGTAGTTATTTTATATGCATATTATTATTGTATATTATTATTGTATATAGCTTATATATATATAAATGCGGAAAAAATCAACTTTAAAAGAAACTACATTATAACTAATGTATCTTCAAAAAATTATTAAAAATCAAATGTATTAAAATAGCACAAGAAATTTCACTTATCAAAGTTTAATATAAACGAATTTGGAAAAATTTATTTCAAATTTTGACAAGAAATATCGTCTTGCAAACCAAATACACACTTGCCTGTAGAATAAAAAACAAAAGTGGATTTTATTTATCTATTTCTCATTATTTTACTTATAAACTATTTGTTACACTTCTATTATAATAACATTTAAAAATAAAAATATATAATACAAATATAAATTTCAAACGGGCTATAAGAGCCAAACGCGGATGGTAGTGCGTCGATTTCAGTGAAAAATTAATTTTCCCATTAAAATTATTAGCTGTGCACAAGGCACAAATTTTTCTTGGTACGATACCAAGAAATTAATTAAAGAAAGTAATTAAATTGAATTAAATCTCACTTTGAGATTTTTAATTCGGATAAACCCTTCTGACCGTGGGAAAATTAATTTTTCATTGAAATCGACGCACTACCATCCGCGTTTGGTTCTTATAGCTCGTTTGAAATTTATATTCGTATTTCATATTGAGAGCCTTTATTTCTTAGTAGTTATAAAAATATATGTTTCAGGAGATGTTATTTTACCAAAAGGTTCTAATGTCGTCATAGCATTATTTGTTTTGCATCGAAACGAAAAATATTGGCCCAATCCGTTGGTATTTGACCCGGACAGATTTCTTCCTGAGAGAATAGGAACATCTTATAAGCATTATTACATGCCGTTCAGTATGGGACCCAGAAATTGTATAGGTAGATATGAATAAATCACAAAAACAACATGTATCATGATAAAATTAATTTGCATATAACTACTAAACTTTGCAGGTATAAAATATGCAATGATTTCAATGAAAGTTATACTAGCTACTTTGATACGAACATTTATGTTCAAAGTAGATAAAAGCATCGAGATCGATAAAATAAAGTTAAATTTTGACCTAACACTATCCACTGTTGAGCCTATAAAAGTTAAAATTGAGAAACGAGATCTGCATTAAAACGGAGCAAGAATTCATTCATTGGATGATGTAATATTATATATATATATATATATGTATATACATATATAGTATATATGTATATATGTATGATATTTTATATATAGTATACTCTATACGGTCACGGACGGGAAAAGATAAGCCGCAACTTTTATTTATAAAGCGTTTACAACTAAATAACAGCCCACAATAGCACCACGAATAGTTGGAAAACTGAAATTAATTAAAAAAGATCGACCAATCCGAGCAAGTATAAGTGCGCGGCGAAAAGAGACATCTCAATGTTGCGTTCTACATATACATATATATAATAGTTATATTCAATAGTTATATACAATAGTTGAATTGCATTTAGTGAATATTTGTTAAAATGAGCGAGTAAAGTATTTTTGTTGCATAACGTTAATTTTTCGCTTTCTAATTAATGCAATGATTAAACTAGCAGAATTTTTGAGTGTATTTGATGCTCAGTTTAATAAAACAATTTTTTTTTAAGAATTCGAATATACGATTAGACGAAATCTTTCAAAGAAGAACGAACAGCAGAACGAAAGATGAAGAATGAAATGAAGAATGAAAGTTATTCTTGCCGCCTCTTAAGTTTTGCACTAGAATGAATCAGAAAGAATGTGAGAATCAGAGTACAAAAATTTTTATAACTCTGGTTTAATTTTTCAATTACTTGAACGAGAGAAATTAAAGTTATATCTGAGCGTTGTATTGAAATACAGAAAAATTATGTAAAATAATGTATTCAATTATTGTAATTTATCTTTAGAAATAAACTTAAATAGTAAAAAAATTTTTGTTTATATTCTGATTTAAACCATCCTCGTATATTAAACAATATTACTATATATAGTTCCATAATTATGTTTTTAATTTATAAATATATTTATAATATTAATAAATATTTTTATAATATTAATATATTATAAATATATACATATACACGTATATATATTTATATAAATGATAATATTTGCACAAAATAAGAAAAAATATATTATGTTAAACTCTATTTATCTTATACGTACATTTTTGCATGTATATATAAATTCCAAAGATTTAAACATTTTTTAATTTTGACTTTTATATAAATTTTCTTGTTTTAAATTTGTCAATTTTGATATTGGATTCGAATTCAGAGACCTAAAACATCCTTGTGTTTAAATAAAAATTTATAGATACAAGGTGCTATTATACATTATAAAACCAAACTTTTGTTAGTTTTTATTTGTCTAGCGTCAATAGATAGATTTTTATTATAGACTTCATTTTTTTGTACACAGCTCACTTAACTAGATTTAACTGTATTATATAATATGAAAAATAATATAATAAATAAATTGAAAAATGAAAAATAATATAATAAACAAATATATGATTACTCTGTATTGACATAAAAACAATATTTCAAAACAATTTTACTGAATAAATTTTATAAAAACAAAGCAAATAAACAAATCTATTATTCTTTATTATTATTATTATTATTGTTATTATTATTATTATTAATCCAATATAGCTATATATTCTAATAACATTAACTCGAATCTCTCATAGCAATCTAAATGTTGACCTGTATGATTCAAGTATTTAAAGTACTCGTTTAGAACTGAGGAAATACGTCAATTCGATAATCACCTTTCGTCGTAGCTTTACAGAATATGCATTGATATCTTCAGCCGGCATCAATAAATTGCATAAATGGGCACATGCTTTAGAACATTTTACAACGCTTTACGCACTGCGATTCATACTCTCCTCGTATGATACGAGCCATAAAGTTTTATCATAGTTTTATCACATGTCCAAAGAGAACATTAGTCTGTGCATAAAAGATGTAAATGCGTCATCGTAATGTCGAAAGAGCAAGCTTTATTAACTCTATCGCTTATTTGAGTAATGTATTCACGTAGGGAAGGAAAAGCAAAATTCTATGCAAAAAAAATAGGATATAGAAAATAGCTATAAATAAAAAATAGAAAATAGAAGATAACTTTAAATGAGATTTGATTTGCTTATAAGATCGTTGCCCTTACGGAAAAGGCACTCAAATATTGAGTGTTTATACTGAAGATTGAGTGTTACACTCAAACGTTGAAAGTGTACATCCATAGATTGAGTGTTTAAAATTGAGCGTATACATTAAAAGATTGAGTGTGTACATCCAATGACTGAGTGTTCACACTCAAGTTTAAATGTAAACACTGAACATTTAAAAGTTTACTCTCAACACTTGAATAATAAATGATTGATTATTCTTATAAAAACAAGTAATTTTACTTCATTTTCATTTAATGTACGCTTCTAGTGTACATGCATTTTATTATTTTCATGCACTTAATGGTCACTTAATGGTCACAACAATTTGTTAACAAAAATGTTCACCGATAGTGTGTTATTCATTATGATCATTAAAGAATACCTTAAACTAACCTTAACATTTTATTTCAGAGTAGCCTGTCAAGTGCTGTATAGTTCATTCATTGAACTGCGTATCCAGCTTATTTTGTTACTCTAAACTTTAGTGCAACGGAGAAAGTTGGCGACATTCACCATCAATAAAAACCATATCAACTTTCTCCGCTTTCGTATAACGCATTTTGGAAGTATGAGCATTTTGGTCGGTAGCATACCGCAAACTAAAATAGTATTCATGGATACAGATAAATTGAAGCGTACAAGGTGATTGAATGTTTGTTTACATTCTATACGATCCGTATAAGTGATACAACCAGAGAAGACACAAAAGTGTTCGATCGGTTCCTTGAAGTAAGTTATTTTCGGTAAACCTTGATATTAGCGCCGACCTCACCGATTTCAATGACCTTGACATATGTTGTCAAGGACATGACTCTGAGTAACTTGCAAAAAATTTTAGCCGTCGCTCGTTGTTGAAACCAAGTAAAATTGGTCTGATGCATTTTTTTCTATCGCCAAAAGCAGCCGAGTTATTCAGGTGGCTTGTTTTAGATGCTTCATCTTGTATAGGTGTACAAAATAAGATGCTCTTAAGCAATTGCTTGTTCATGAAGATTATCTTATTCAAAAACTATAAATACATAAGGTGATCTTATTTAAATAAAGCGATTTTTAAGATGAGAGGTTTTAAGAATCGTCTTGAGAACTATGAATACCGGTGTGGAGTCCATTGAACATAACAATTCTTTTGTTATCGGTCGTCTCTCTTCCAACTTTCAACGACTAATGACCATTGACTTGAATAATCTTTGAATCATTTAAATCTTTTAAGAATTGATATTTATCTGACATTTATTTAGAGATTCATCCTCATATGCACGTTTTATTAGTTCGTAAATTGCCGTCGCCGTTTTCAAATTATAAAATATAATTTAATGTTACAGTATACATTAGTTTATAATTATGACAATACAAGAATTTGCATTACATTTCTCAAGTAATTGTATACCAACGAATAATCGTAACTGAACAAAATTTGGTTAACTTTTAAGGAAGAGAGAGAGAGTATGTCAGTTCTCGTCGCAATCTAATTTTCCCCAGCTTTTTAATTAAATTACATAAAATTTTATTTTATATATCAAGCTAGCTAAAAATTATTCTGCTATTATACTATATCGTATATAGTTAATTGCATCTATAATTTTTGCTTGTTTTCTTCATGCATTTTCTTTTCAAAGATTGAATTATATATAATTATATGTAGATTGAATTATATACATATATAAGAGCATTTTTTACCGATTTGATAAGAGAAAAAGCGATATGTGTAAAATTAACATACTGTCGTCATAACTTTGTATATATGAAGTTTATTTGAAGTTTAAAGCGCATCCATGCAAAAAGGAACAGTTGTCAAAATACAAAGTCATTGAATATAATTTCAGATAAATTATAATAATGTCAAATTCAAATTGCATCTCTCTGATATTTGATGTATATCAGGTCATATTTGCTTTAATATTTACTTGATTCATAGTTATATACTCTTTTTGAATTCGGGAGAGAAATTTAGCATTTTTAGATTAAACATATCACGCTTAGATATTCGTAACTATTGTTTAAAAGATTCAAAATTATATTTTAATTAATTTAATAAGCATTCATTTGTTCCAATTATTAATTAATAATTATGAAAAAATACTATATATACAGGGTGTCCGATAATAATCGCCGCACCTCTCGTGTGCAGGTAGAACAGGTTAAACCGAGTAGGAAAATCCTCTATCGTTTTACGATCTTCGCAATAATTAATGCAAAATTAATTGTGTGAGTGTGTGTGTATACATATATATATATATATATATGTATGTATGTACGTGTAAATGCGATTCAACTTAATATATGCAACTTTTTAAATTTTGAAGGATTTTGACATGTTTTTTTTATATAAAATACTAATACTTAAAATATTAATAATAAAATACTTATTATTTATTATTCATAAACGTAAACATTAATAAACGAAGCGTAAAAAACTAATTCTTCCAATTGAATGGGCTCATCACATGATTTCTCTGAAATATTGCTTATCTCATTAATCGTCAAATTGAAATTCTTATCTCTTTTGCAATCCTATAAAAAGTGAATAACTTCAGTCGAAAATTACATTTAATCGTGACAATTAATGCAGTAATATATAATTGAAACGGTTGTACATACTGAAAATATTTCATCATTATGGCGTACGTTAAATTAGTAGTCATCTTCATTCTTGGGATCTTTTACCTTGAAGGAATCTATGGACATGGAATGCTAATGGAACCCGTGAATAGAGGGAGTGCATGGAGAAAAGGATTCAAAACACCCATCAATTATGATGATGACGGAAACTATTGCGGAGGTTTATTTGTAAGTTTGTATTTCTAGACGAAAAATTGAGAATTTTATATCTTTAATTATATGTAGAGCATATACGCATATTACGTCGAAAAAACTTTTATTCTACTTTTTTTATTTTTTTTTTTTTAACATCAGAACCCGGGCGAAAGTCCATATATAATCATATAAAATTATATAGAATTGTATACAAAATATGTCCATATATGTTTTTTTATCTCTTTATCTCTTGTATAATATCTATCTATATAATAAGAATATCTATCTATATAATAAGAAGAAAATAATAAGGAAAAATAATAAGAAGAATAATTGAAAATCAATTAAAAGAATAATTTTCTCATTGTTTTTTTTAGAAAAAGTGAGATTTGAAGAAATGAAAATCAGGGAGAAAGAATGAAAGAAAAAGAATAAATATAGTAATTAACTTATCGAGTAAAAGCAAAAGTAAACTGCTTATTAAACATGGATTCTCTAGACTCGCTTATCGACACGAAAAAAATGCACCTAGATACTTAAATTTATTTGTGAAAGTAACTAAGAAGACTATAAACTAAACAATAAATTTTCTAATTACTAACAAATTTAGTGAATACGAATTTTAAAAATATATAGTTTCAAGAAAAATGCGATTAAAATTTCAACTTTGAATAACTATATGTAATGAATTTTTCATTGTCAACCTACGTTCGAACTTCGCTTTGCACGAACATTTATTTCTTGATAATTTTTAATAAACAACAAGCGATGGCTAAAACCTTTTAAATGTTATTCAAGATTATGACGTTGACAACATGTCAAAGTCAAAATCATTGGCGGGACAATACACCAATGTAAATATTTACCTTATTTTGTTCTTGATTTTATCCTTGATTTTTTCTTGTATTCGCTTTTTTGTATCATGAATCGAAAATAAATGAAAATGTCCATGAAAATAAATATGTCCATTCATTTTGTATCATTACTTATTATAGTGAAATTTATTATTTTTAACTGATAAAGCTTTATTTAATTAAATTGTTGTGTTAATCTATACAGGTGCAAAAAAGTAACGGTGGCAAATGCGGTCTTTGTGGCGACGACTACAAAATGCCGCAACCCAGGCCTAATGAAAATGGCGGGAAATATGGAACTGGTACTATTGTAAAAACGTAAGTATACTTTTGAAAAATATTATTCAAAGAAAAATAAAACTCTAAAAGAAACAAATAGATAAAGGCTAAACAGTGCTTGAATGTGGATGCAAAACTCTATAATCTTAAATTATTTATGTCAATTAATAAGTCTATATAATAATATTCCGATCCACTTTGAAACTTTTCTTTTTCTCTTTTTTTCTTTCTAATTGAAAATGGAAACGAAAATGAAAATATGCATGTGTCAAATATCCCACAAAATATTAAAATATGCTTACAAGAGAATAGTCGGAAGTGTCCTCCGATTTTGATGAGCTTTGGATATGTTTAAGTCAAAATAAAAGACATTTTTTTATTTGTGCTCAAATAGCTTAAAGAGTGAAGCACTTCCTTAAAAAAAAATCGATTTTTATAATTCTGAACGAATAGGGTTGAAATGGTAAAAGATATGAAAAAATGTTTCAAATAAAAGTTTTATGGTTTTTAATGTATTTTAGAATAATGCATTCAGATTTTTCAAAAATGTCATATTTTTCGAAATCCTCCCCCTCCCCATAATTTTTGAAAATTTTAAAATTGGTCTTGTAACAAAACATATTTAACGCCACATTCAACGGTATATCATGTATTTCGAGAACGTATTTTTCAGAAATAAGTTAAAAATATCTATACGCGCCTCATATCCGTCTTATGGCACTCACTACTCATGGCGACAGTTTTTTCTTCATAATCTTACAGAGACAATCATGATTATCAATAAATAATTTAAATATATACAATTTACATATTTATATTTAATACTTAAATTTATAATAATTTATGTATTTAAATATATAATAATTTATAATAAATAATTTACATATTACAATTTTTATATATTTATATATTTATATATTATAGCAATTATGATGTCAATAAATAATTCACACATATGAAAAAATATGTTTTTACGCACTAAAAATAGAGCTAGCCGAATAAGGAAAAACCTCTTATGATCAAATATTGCATACAATTGCAAACATTTCAAATAAAATATATGTATATTTAAACATTCAATACTATTAAAGAATTAATAACAAAAGAAAAAATCGAACTTGTAGATATTATGTCAATTTGAATGCTTGTGACTACATACAAATAATCTTTTTTAGAATGTAATAAACACAACAACTAATATGTTTTCAGCTACAAGCCAGGACAAATGATTGAATTAGTGGCTAGAATCACCGCGAACCATATGGGTTTCTTTCAGTATTCCATTTGCCCACTGAATCACGGAAAAGAACTGGAAACTGAAGAATGTTTCGCTAAGTATCCATTGAAAATGGAAGATGGCAGCGACAGATATGTATTAAAAAGCTCTAACAGAGGCGATTATAAAATGAATGCCTATTTGCCCAAAGATCTTACTTGTGAGCACTGTGTTCTCAGGTACGAATTATACATAATAGATTAGTGTATATATATATACATAATACATTATCAAAGATAATGCTAAAGATAGTGATGGTATCTTAGATTCCAGGAGAGCAATTCTAAAACTATTCCACTCGAAAAAACGCGTGTTTCCGACCAGCGAGCTTCTAACTGCGATTCTACCTATATTTTTTAGTAATTATAGATCTCTTTCGAAATGAGCATATACCATTGCTACACAACGAAATAGCAACTTCCTCTAATCTTAGCACGTAAAATCTTACAAAGAGTATTGATAAAATAATTAAAAAATATTATTACAATTAAAATTCTGTTTGCGAGAAGTTCCATAATAATTTTACAGAAAATCTTTAAAATATTAGAGTTATAAATTGATCTAAATACATATATTTTTCTGTCCGGATAAAATTTGATAATAATGAAAAAAAATATATATATATATGTATAATATACACTCTTAGAAAAATATTAAAGGACTACTTTAAATCGGTGGTAAAAATGATAAAATTTATGTGACTAATATATACAATATATATATGTATATTTAAAAGCAAATTATTTTAAGAATACAATTCTTTTTACAATTTTTGTATATATATGTATATATGTGATGTTCTTATTCTATATTTAATTTTTAGATGGGAATATGTTGCTGGAAATAACTGGGGCAAGTGTGAGGATGGTACAAACAAACAAGGTTGCGGACCTCAAGAAACCTTTAAGAGTTGCTCCGATATTTCTATTGCTTAATTACTTCTTAACAGAAATTATCTTCATTTACATTGCTACATATATCCTATATACCTATGCAAAGCTTCAATAATTTACATAACAATAAAATGATATAAAAATTAATATTTGTGTATTTTTATATTAATATTGTTTTATTCCCTTGTGGAAAAAACACTCAACTATTAGGTGTTTACACTCAAAATTGAGTGTTAACATTCAATTTTGGGAGTTTACTCTCAAAATTGGATGTATACACTCAAATTTTGAGTGTTTACACTGAAGATTGAGTGTTTATACTCAAAATTGAGTGTATACATTAAAAGATTGAGTGTGTACATCCAATGACTGAGTGTTCACACTTAAGTTTGAGTGTAAACACTAAACATTTAAAAGTTTACTCTCAACACTTGGATAATAAATGACTGATTATTCTTATAAAAACATACAATTTTATTTCATTCTCATTGAATGTACGCTTCTAGTGTATATGCATTTTATTATTTTCATACACTTAATGGTCACAACGAACAATTTGTTAACAAAAATGTTCACCGATAGTGTGTTATTCATTGTTACCATTAAAGAATACCATAAACTAACATTTTATTTCAAAGTGTAGCCTGTCAAGTGCTGTATAGTTCATTTATTGAATTGCGTATCCAGCTTATTGTTACCCAAAACTTTAGTGTAACAACCGCTTCAGATTAAAGTACAACTTCAGTGTTACCCTCTACTTGAGCGTTAACTTGAGTGTTATTCTCAACTTGAGAATTAATTTGAGTGTAACTCTCAACTTAAGAGTAACGCTCAAATTAACTCTCAAGTTGAGAATAACACTGAAGTTAACTTTCAAGTTGAGAGTAACACTCAAATCAACACTCAAGTTGAAGGTTACATTCAAGTTGAGTGTTATTTTGAGTGTTTTTTCTGTAAGGATTTAATTATGGGATTGAAAGTGGAAGGAAGGGAGATAGAAAAAGAGATAACAAAATTATTTAGGAAGGGATAAGATTGACAATAAAAGGGATTAGAAGAATAAGGACGGAAAAGAAAGAAATGATAGTAGTTATGCCGGAAAGTGAGAAGGAGAGGGGGAAATTTTCAGGAAAGAAGAAATTATTGAAAGATAGTAGGTCTGTTCGTGTTGCTTGCACTTTTTGTACTCAGTCTTCGCTTTCTCTTTCTCTCTAATGCCAGAATATATATTTGTTTCGTTTTAAGTGCAAAAAATTTTGGGGATTTCAGTCAACACGAACAAACCTAGTAAGATCTGGCTAGAGCAGAATTTGACGTGGAAAGAAAGGAAGATAAAATAGAAGTTGAGAGAAATCGCAAGGGAGGAGGAATGAAAAGGAGGAAAAATATGGATAGGTTTTAATAAAATAAATATAAATGTGGAATAGTTTTTGGATGAGAAATATTGTGTCCGTAGCCGCTAAGGAAAAGACTTATCAGGATTCGTTCGCCCAAAGGATTAGAACGCACTACATAAAGACACTCCATTCTTTATATTAAGAGTTTATTTGCTAATTTCTTTACACAGGAAATTGTTGAGCAGTTTTGCGAGTCTAATGTATGAGCAGTCTTCGCGGTTATAATGTATGAACGCGCGATACGTACGGTGCGCGTTTACTTTTAGAAGTGAGCGATTGATCTGGCTATCAGCTTATATATTAATTGATCAGGAAAGAAGGAAGAGTGTGGCGACCCTGACCAGAGTCACGTATTGTGCTCCATTTCTGATTATCTTGTTTGTATTGTTCTTTGACTCATTCGTTTCTGCTGCTTACTCAGCTTCTGGGAACTTGACCATGACTTATTGCTTGTGTCTGATCACGTCTTGTTTTATAATATTTTATATCTTTAATATTAATTATTTCTTTTAATATTTTCTTTACTATTTAATCTTTCTTAATCTTAATTTGCTCTACTTTTCCTTATTTAATTTTTCTTAATCTTTTCTTTTAATCTGTTCTCGTTTTAATATGATAAAAGATAAATTATATTGAGAAACTGATTGGGTTACAACATCCCTCTCCCTTCGGAAGAAGAAAACGAATTAGTTGCGAATGAATTTTTTTTTACCTAAATTTTACAATGCTTTTCGCATTATTCATACAATTGTTTCTTAAGTCTAGTTGTCGCTTAGTATAGTATCGCGATATCGCTTTTCTTGCTTGTTGTCTTGTCGGTTCCTTTTTCCGTTATCTGTATGTTATTCACCATGCCGTAGAGGTGCTTCTGTTTTACTTTCGGTTTGCACATCGGGTTTAGATTGAGTTCTATAGGTGTATTTTTCTTTTTTGATTTTGTTCTTAAGACTTCGTCTTACTATATATATTATGAGGTCTCTATAATTCAAGGGATAGAAACCTTCATCTGTGTGAAGAGGAGGTTATTGTGGAAGAAGAAGGAAGGGAAAGTTCTAGGGTTATAATGGGTAACGAGGATAATGGAGACCTCGGTGATGAATTAAATAATGGAGACATGGGAGAAATCGGACGCGGGAATGACGGAGGATCGTTGTTCTGAATGGAGCTTGGAGGAGATATGGACGAAGGAGTTCGGGTGTTCGCGGGAGAACATCGCGAGGAAAGGTCTGGGAAACTCTGAGGAAACAAGGGAATATTTGCGCGGAAAGAGAAAGAAGACAAAGAGATTCACGCTCTATCTGTAATCATATTTTTGTTTCCAGGAGATTTAAATTAATACGACTAATATCTATTTTAAAGCTAGAGTCCGCAGCAGTCCGGAGCTTTTGAATCCGCCGATTGCAGCGATTGCGATTGTGTTTGGCCCGCGATTTTAATTGCCTCGCCGAGATGGTTATTTCCACTAAGAAATTCACGCAGGAATTAACAATACGTCAAGGTTGCGATGCGAAACAGTTCTTAGATTATTTGTTTGAACGGGAATATTATTGATAAAAATTTGTAGATAATAATTTCAATAATAATAATAATAATAATAATAATAATAGGTGAAATTATCGGGAAAGAAAAAACAATAGGAAGATTCTGGTTTTCGTGAGCTCTATTTTTAAATGTATTTGCTAACCCGCTAAATACAGGTCTTGACTCTAAATACTGGTTAGCTCGCGAAGGAGAAAGAGAGAAAGAGGATATCATGAGTCTAGGTGTGTCTGCTAACTCTTATCAAACTGCGGTTTCTGTATTTCTATTAATTTACGATGTCCGAGTGTTTATTTCTTAATCGTTTCCTGAAGTGCTCGTGGTTCACCTGCTATATTTCGCTTAATGTGTTTTTGACTTTTTTAGTTTTTTAAAAAATTCGCACGTGTACTTGAATCGTGAGAAAGAAAAGAATCATAGAGTCCACAGGACGTAACAATTAGTTAGAACTGATATCTTGCCCTTTTGAAGTTATGATTACAAAATGGTTGCAATTTGTTTGTCAAATTTCATTTGATTTATTTCTTAGAAATATAGATTTTATAGTGTTGAGGTATAGCATTGGAGTGAAATAAAAGAATGGAGTTCAACATAACAATATAATTTCTATTCTATTTCGACAGATATAAAAATAAATAATCTTGATATATCTAACTTTGATGAGAAACAGACTTCAATTCCATACATTTTAAATTAAATTTGTATATTAATTTTACTCTCTTTAATTTTTAAGCAATACTTCCTTATTCTGAAATAATTCATTATTTTTGTAATAGAACGCATAATTGTTGTGTAATCAATGTATGTAATAGTACATTATAAACTAGTTATATACAACTATTTAATATACTATATATTATACAATATCACTATATCTATAAAAGTTATAATCTAAAATTTTCACAGATTATTGTAAAATGTACCTGACAGTATATACTGATGTAAGTGTATACTGATTTAATTAATAAAAATTAAAAAATTCAAAAAATGAAGAAAATGTAAGAAGAGAATTAATAACATTCAAAATAACATCAATTTAATTGTGTATCTATTGCTACTTAAATATACTAGGTGTCATATATCTTAACATTCATTATATTTATATCCATCAAAGTTGTATTATATCTCGAAAGCATTGAAAAAATTATACATTGTTATATATTGCATTTAAAAATGACACAAAAATTTGACGACAACGCTGGATCAAAAGTTATGCCAATAAGAAGTAGAAGTTTTTATATGTGTTTTTATAGAAATATAACATTGTTACAATACATTACATTATTACATAGCAAAGAAAAAACAATAACAAAAATCTCAATTTTTTTGTAAAAGTATTTTAAGTATTCAAGATAATTTATTTCTTTAGTTTGAGATAATTAATTTATTACATAATTAATTTATTACAAAGTATTATTAAGATTATTAGTTTTTTATTATTGTTTGTTTTTTGCTATGTAATATATTGTAACAAATTATTAGTTTTTTTCGTAAATAAATCAAGTCTACTAAAATTTGAAATCTGCGTATTTTTGTTGTTAAAAAATTCATTTTTTTTAATTCACAAGGCTTATAAGGCATATTCATGTACAAAATTTTCAAAAGTTTACCTTTCGTCGTATTATAAAAATCAGAAGACAGCAAATAATATGTAAATAAATTATAAATATGTATTATTAAATTGAAAACATATCGTTATTTAACTATTTTGTTAATATATACTTTATTTCTCTTTATATTTAGAGAATATAAATATAAATATTTTTAATTCAGTCATTTTTTGTAGAGACTGTACAGTCAATACAGACTTAAGCATTTTTTTAGTTTGATACATTATGTCTAAATATTCATGCAACATTTATTAGTCAAAAAATCCAAAAATATATTTATAATGATTAATTTAATATTGTATAAATTTATTTTTAATCTTACGTTTAAGCTTTCACACATATCATACACATGTCAAACACAACTCTGAATCGTAGTGCATGAAAATCTAGATAATAATGTGGCCCAAAGATAGATCTAATCAATGTTAATGGAAAAATAGCGCTTAATGTATTTAATTGGTGCTGTCAAGGCATTATTACTATGCTCATTATAAAATAAACTTTATAATAAAGATTATTTGAAATGTCTTAATAATACCTGATAATAAAACATCTGGAATATGTCTTCATGAATTTCAAAGATCAAATGAATCTTTTAAATATTTATTTATACTGTTAACAATAAATGATTTATTGCATATTAAACACAGCTGAAAGTAATTATACTGTGTGCATGTTTGCAACTGTCTCGTTATTGAAATTCAAACTCACATTTTGCTTGAGTACCAGCAAAATAAATTGATAAATTAGGATATTGTGCGGCATAATTCAAAATTATCAAAAAGCAAATACATATTGTTGTTCTCTGTAAATTTGTCTTCAACCTAATTATTGCTAATTATTGAAAAGCAATTATTTTTTATACTTCAAACTTTAACGTGCAATATTTTAGCAATTAAGACTCCAAAATATAAATTCTGTTAAGATATATTGCAAATTAAATAATAAATAATGTTATGTAATTTATTTCTGTTTCTAAAGCTTAATTTGTGAAAAAATTTTCTTTCTTATATCTGAAAAACTACTATTGTCATGATACTTTTATGAAAAGAAACTGATTCAAAATTTGAATTTTTTATGCAAAAGACACATAAAAATCTACGTGTATTTAATTATTCATAACGGGAAGACTGCGTTTACTTACAATGATTGCCAATAGCTTTATTTGTTTATATTGTTTTGTCGATAGTCTCGGTTATCTCGAATAGTATCTCAATTGCCTAGAGAGCGATTGCCTACAAGAGTTATGTAATAATTAAAAATACGAACACAAGTTTTTTTTCTGGGCTTAGGTTGCGTTTTTATTCTTCCGATAAAAAAGAGCATAAGATGGCGAAAATGTTCCTTAATGTCGTCTATTTTCAAATTTTTACTGCACGAGTATCATTTAACCAATCTGCAAGATCTTTTTTTTAAACACGGTAGAAAATGTCATCTGTCAAGATCATATATGTATATACAATCTATGTGCTAAGAATGAAGTTAATTGTGCTGGTTACTTTCAATACCATCTATTGGCAAAATCCGCGAACAAACTTTCGGTTCAACCATATGAATTTTGTTCAATGTGAAAAATAGCAAATTCATGTAAAATCATATAATTATAGATCGTGTTTCTTATACCGAAAGCATCAAGCAATAAAGGACTTCACTTTGCACGAAAAGTTATAAATCCATATGAAATCGTATAATTATAGACTTTGTCACTAAAATTTCATGTGACAAGTCGCAAACTAACGTAGAGCCTCTTCTCCGCCTACATATTGTATTTTTTATATTTATATGAATATATCAAAAACTACACAAGACCACCGATTAGGACATAAGCAAATGTTAATCAGTACTTTCAACTTTACAACATAATCAAGATTAAGATCTTCGGAGATATGTCCGTTAATATAAATAGTCATCACACACAAAATTATATTAATACTGATGAATAATAATACTTGGTGCACAAAATATTATTACGCGCATATATACATACATGTGCATATATGACAATACTGGGCACGTAAAATAAGAATAGGGAAAAAAGGAATAAGATGACGATTTACTTTAAGTTTTGTCAACTTTTTTAAATTTTTATAATGACGTAAAAATAATGATCTATTTCATTTCAGTTCATTAAAGACTAAAGACTAGAGACACTAAAAACTCACTAAAACCTTGCTTATAATCTGTAAAAATTGAAAAATTAATAAATAAATTAAAATTTTGTTAACAACTTTTGAATAAATAATACTCATCGGCTAAAATTTTGAAAGTTAGAGTTGTGATTTTGACAACATATAGCAAGATCAAAGTCAAGATTAAGGGAGATAGCTTCAACAATCAAAATATTTATCTTTATTTTATGTATGCAATATGATCATGTATGCAATGTATATGTGCGCAATAATATATTGTACACAAAGTATGGTTTTTTTATTTTACATGTGCCACATAAGTTTTGGATATAATTACAAAGTATCATCAAAATATAAAAATTATATAAAAACATAATTTTTGTGCTAAAAAAATAAAATAGAAAGTAATCTAATCTCTTTAATCCTTTTTTAATTTAAACTATTATAATCCTATTTCTACGATAAATTTCAAGAATGGTGTGAAAGTGGCATTAACATAAATTATCCATTAAACTCTACAATGTTAATGTAATGAATGAAGTTTAATAAAGTCTTTTGTTTGTCCACTGCATGTGATACGTCATACCTGATAAGATAAGCCATAAGTAATCATTAACTTATTAGGTGTGGATGATTTATCGGAATCGGCATAACTATATAAAGTAGATCAAAGCGAAAATCATTTACTTTATACTTCCCATTAAAACTTTTTATTTCGTATACATGCACTATTAAACGTATAAAAAAATTTAAAATGTTTACGAAATTATTTGCTGTAACGCTAGTGACTGTCATTAATCTGCAAGAAATTTATGGACATGGAATGATGCTGGATCCTATAAACAGGAGCAGTGCCTGGAGGAAGGGCTTTCCTGTAGAGCCTAACTATACTGATAACGAGCATTTCTGCGGTGGACGTACTGTATGTATATATAGGATAACTCGGTTGTCAAACTAATTGTAATTTACAACTAGCAGCTACATATTTTTTCTTAAAAACAACTATGTGTTTTCTTTACACCAATTGATTCCTCTCATTATTTTGTGCATAAAAGTATTGAGGTAAGATCATCAAAAAATAAATATTTTACGAGGTAATTCATAGTTTATGTAAAATTTTATCAAATTAAAGTATAAAATATCTCGTAAACTATTCACCTTTTGGCAATCCTATCCTTATAACTTTTTATGCCGAATATTGTAAGGAATCGATTTATATAAAAAATTAGGGCGATTCCATTAACAAAAACTTGGTTAACCTTTAAATGATCTTGGAAAACGCTATCCAAGGACAATTCTAGGTCACGATATTATGTTCCCCTCAAAACTCTACTTTTGCCTGATACATTTTTTTTAAACCCTGTGATTTTCAAATATTTGCCTATTAAGATTAAAATAAATTACTTTGTATAGATATATTCTAAAATCGATATTTTCGTATTATAATTGTCAATAATATACTAGATATAAATAATCGAAAGTGAAAGAGTTTTTGCGAATAAATTTTAACAATAAATATGAATATTATAACTTAACTTTGTTTAATACAAGAACAATATATAATTATAATAGACATGTACATATATAGTGTGTACATATATATTTTCATATAGGTATACAGAATATACCTTCTAGCGTGAGAACATTGTAAATATTGCTTTTAATAATATAAAAATATGTCTAACAATAAGAAAAACATTATTTGTTTTATGGTACATTTTATGTGTTTCAATAATATATAGTCTAATAAAACATGAAAAAACACATTAAAAGTACATGTGTGTCAAATTATCATCCCAAATATATTAAATCATTCATATGTTCATTCGTATCTCATCTCAAGAAATTGATTAAAAAAGAGTCGTTACTTTAAATTTTTAAACAAATAAATTGATAATAGCAATACGCGCGAGAAACAATTGTTTATTATATTTATTAATATTTACAATTTATACTTATTGTCACTTTTTAAAGATGTTAAAATTGATTTAAATAAACGTTTTCTCTGTGCTCAAAGTCATTTGAAGATTATATTGTAATAAATCATCGAATTTGTCTCAGTGTCAGCTATATTTATTTTAGATTGATAAAATGACATTTTTTTATTTAAAAAAAAACCGATCTTAAAATCTAAAAAATTTTAATTTTGAAAAAATCGTTTTGTTAGGCATAAGATTTCT
Source organism: Lasius platythorax (assembly GCA_963971435.1). Classification (NCBI taxonomy): domain Eukaryota; kingdom Metazoa; phylum Arthropoda; class Insecta; order Hymenoptera; family Formicidae; genus Lasius; species Lasius platythorax. Next base: position 7,768,648 of record OZ020549.1, read on the forward strand.
TTAAAGTTAATAATTTTATTTTTTATTTGTGGTATATATTATAATTAACTGAAACATTATCCTGAGTAATCATTTCTCGAAAAATTAATGTTATGAATTTTTTCAGTTTCAAAAAATCGATAAGACAATAAAATTCTTTTAGATTGAATTTTTGAATTAAATATTATCGTCTTTCATTTTTTTTAAACGAAAAATCACTCATTTTTTTGTTAAAAATTCTTATAAGCTTCATGAGGGGAGTACATTATCTCTAATATATGCATACAATTCATATAGGTCCAATCATTTAATATAAAAACATATTTATTTCCATTTGTAAGTTAATGATTTACAAGGAAATCATCGAAATTGTCTTTCACTGATTTTGATGAACTTTCAGTACCACACAAAAATATATGAAAAAAATACAAAACGGAATTGAGAATTAAAATCATAATGGCAGAATACTCGGTTACTCAGTACATATAATAAAACGGTAGAGAGATTATGCCCTTACGGAAAAAACATTCAAAAAGACTCAAAATAACACTCAATTTGAGCGTTATTTCGGACACTCAACTTGAGAGTGACACTCACCTTGAGTGTAATCCTCAACTTAAGTGTTGATTTTAGTGTTACTCTCAACTTGGGAGTTAATTTCAGTGTTATTCTCAACTTGAGAGTTAATTTGAGCGTTATTCTTAAGTTGAGAGTAACACTCAAATTAATTCTCAAGTTGAGAATAACACTCAAGTTAACACTCAAGTTGAGGGTAACACTGAAGTTGTACTTTAATCTGAAGCAATTGTTACATTAAAGTTTAGAATAACAATAAGCTAGATACGCAGTTAAATGAATGAACTATACAGCACTTGACAGGCTACACTTTGAAATAAAATGTTAGTTTAAGGTATTCTTTAATGGTCACAATGAATAACAAACTGTCGGTGAACATTTTTGTTAACAAATTATTCGTTTTGATCATTAAGTGCATAAAAATAATAAAATGCATATACACTAGAAGCGTACATTCAATGAGAATGAAATAAAATTGTATGTTTTTATAAGAATAATCAGTCATTTATTATCCAAGTGTTGAGAGTAAACTTTTAAATGTTTAGTGTTTACACTCAAACTTAAGTGTGAACACTCAGTCATTGGATGTACACACTCAATCTTTTAATGTATACACTCAATTTTGAGTATAAACACTCAATCTTCAGTGTAAACACTCAAAATTTGAGTGTATACATCCAATTTTGAGAGTAAACTCCCAAAATTGAATGTTAACACTCAATTTTGAGTGTAAACACCTAATAGTTGAGTGTTTTTTCCACAAGGGAATAAAACAATATTAATATAAAAATACACAAATATTAATTTTTATATCATTTTATTGTTATGTAAATTATTGAAGCTTTGCATAGGTATATAGGATATATGTAGCAATGTAAATGAAGATAATTTCTGTTAAGAAGTAATTAAGCAATAGAAATATCGGAGCAACTCTTAAAGGTTTCTTGAGGTCCGCAACCTTGTTTGTTTGTACCATCCTCACACTTGCCCCAGTTATTTCCAGCAACATATTCCCATCTAAAAATTAAATATAGAATAAGAACATCACATATATACATATATATACAAAAATTGTAAAAAGAATTGTATTCTTAAAATAATTTGCTTTTAAATATACATATATATATTGTATATATTAGTCACATAAATTTTATCATTTTTACCACCGATTTAAAGTGGTCCTTTAATATTTTTCTAAGAGTGTATATTATACATATATATATATATTTTTTTTCATTATTATCAAATTTTATCCGGACAGAAAAATATATGTATTTAGATCAATTTATAACTCTAATATTTTAAAGATTTTCTGTAAAATTATTATGGAACTTCTCGCAGACAGAATTTTAATTGTAATAATATTTTTTAATTATTTTATCAATACTCTTTGTAAGATTTTACGTGCTAAGATTAGAGGAAGTTGCTATTTCGTTGTGTAGCAATGGTATATGCTCATTTCGAAAGAGATCTATAATTACTAAAAAATATAGGTAAAATCGCAGTTAGAAGCTCGCTGGTCGGAAACACGCGTTTTTTCGAGTGGAATAGTTTTAGAATTGCTCTCCTGGAATCTAAGATACCATCACTATCTTTAGCAATAAAATGTTAATTTAAGGTAATTTTTAATGATAACAATGAATAACACACTATCGGTAAACATTTTTGTTAACAATTGTTTGTTATAACCATTAAGTTCTTGAAAATAATAAAATGCATATACACAAAAGCGTACATTAAATGAGAATGAAATAAAATTGAATGTTTTTATAAGAATAATCAGTCATTTATTATCCAAGTGTTGAGAGTAAACTTTTAAATGTTCAGTGTTTACACTCAAACTTGAGTGTGAACACTCAGTCTTTGGGTATACACACTCAATCTTTTAACGTATACACTCAATTTTATAAACTGAATATAAACATTAAATTGAATATAAACATTCAATCTTTGGGTGTACACCCTCAACGTTTGAGTGTAAACACTCAATCTTCAGTGTAAACATGAATCAAAATTTGAGTGTATACATCTAAATTTGAGAGTAAACACCAAAAACTGAGTGTTAACACTCAATTTTGGGTATAAACACTCAATATTTGAGTGTTTTTTCCGTAAGGATTGTGCGTCCGCTCTCTATGACCGAGGGCTCGGGTTCAAAAATCCGGCCAAAAACATTTTGGATCTATTCAATCGCCACCTCTCGGCAGGCAATGGCACACCATCGAGAGTATCTTGCCAAGAGAACCCTTCTAATCTAATCGTTCGGAAACGCCATAGAACTGTAGGTCCCATGTATGCCTGTGGAAAAAATATAAAAAGGCTCACACCTCAGATACATACATGTAGAGTTGTAGAGGAATCACCACCCTCTGACAAGAGGTTACTGACAGAATAGGAGGGGGAGAATATATATTTTTTAAATATTTAAAATAAATATTAAATATTATTATTAGTATATTATTGTTATGTTATATTTATTGGTAAATATTCGATACAGATACAAAATTGTATTAAATTTTATTTTTAATATATTGCAGAAACTAAATTTTGGTATAATACAACAATATCATAGTGTTTCAAAGATTTTCACTATTCATTATATCGAAAAATTAATATAAAAAAAATTTTAATGTAAATCAGCAAAATAGAAAAATCAATATAAGAATAATACATTATAAATTCATTATAATTCAAAATTTTTCACGTATTTTTTGCATTTTTCATTTAATTTTATAAGATTATTTAATAATTTCATTAATAGCTTTCATCAATGTTTCATTAAACTTTAGTTAAATAATGTTTATGTGTAGAAGTAATGTATTTTTTTTTAAATACTGCAAGTTTTTCAAAATAACATTTCTTAAGTTTATTATTCGTTTTTGGAAGTATTCATTAGATTTTCCTCAAAATTTGTAGTACTTAATTATATTTTATTGTGGAAATTCTGATTTATATTAAAATTAATTTAGGTAATTAATATTTAGTAATTAATCAGATATTTTTATTTGCATTTTCAATCTATTGAATTTATTGTAATTTTAATAAAATATTTTCATCAAGGAAAAGAAAATATAGAGAGAAACAAGAATAACTTAACTTAATTATATCAAAGAAAAAAAATAAAAACTTTTTTATTAGATTCATCACATGAAAAATGGAGGCAAGTGTGGAGAATGCGGTGATAATTATGCTCTACCCCGACCACGACCAAACGAAAATGGCGGCATTTATGGAACCGGCGTCATTGTTCAAAAGTGAGTAAATCATATAATAATACAATTGTAGCAGTTCAAATAAAAAGAAGAAAAATATTTAAAATTATGAACAAAAATAAATAAATAAGAAGGAAAAAAACGGCGTCAGGAGCCACGCGCAGTAATTAGGGCGCAGAAATTCTTTTTTAATTATACTACCACTTAGATCTTTGTGTAAGTCATTTATTGATTAAAATTGCAATACAATAGCGTATGTTCTGACCCTTTCTTTGGGTCATCTTCAGCGCAAATTAACAAAAATGTATACTTAAATATTAAACGGCGGTCGGATATAGTATGTCACACAAACAGAGTATACATATATCGGCGATGTCGTGAAGAGCCCACGCTTGGTACACTCAATTATGAGATACATAGTTGTAATTTGACGTGTGGTACCGAACTAAACTCCTCAACGGTTCGCGAGACACTGTGCCCTAATTACCGCGCGTGGCTCCTGACGCCGTTTTTTTATCCTTCTTATTTAATGTAATTTGGAGCCTTTATATCTCATTATAAAAATAGATAATGACAAGTTTCTAATTTCAAAGAATCACGTCTAATTTTTTAATAAATAATTAAAGTTTTTTTTCGTTAGTATAAGTTTTATAAGCAACTGTTTGCAAAATATTTTTGCAAATATTTTTTTCATAGCAAGGGAGAATTATATTTGAACTGCAATTAAATATATTTTTGATACAGAGTTATAATTTATTTTTTAAAATTAACAGAAATCACATAAAAACTGCCGATTGTGTTAAGCTAATCTAGCAATAGTGGTGGACAAGCATAGGCAGACTGATGCTGTTCTGTTATTGATTAACAGTAGGAGTTATAATGTCCAATTAAAAAAAAAACAGATTTGGACAAATACAAAACATAATATTGGTAATTCAAATAATGAGTAGGGGTGTATGTAGTGGAAGGGGTTCGTTTGGACACCGTACAATTAGACACGTTGCAATTGGGCACAATGCAATTGGACACAATACGTTGCGCACCGTTCATTTGAACACAGTGCATTTGAGCACAGTAATTTTGGACACAGTAGCTTTTAGTCACAGCATATACATATATACACATAATTTGTAATTTTTTTTAAATTTATTGTTAATATAATAATATTTTTACATTGACGTATCTAAAATTGGACATCGTTTCTTTGCGCACCATTTATTTAGACACTGTTCTTTTGCGCACCGTTCTTCGCGCACCGTTTAATTGGACACAAGAGAACGGTGCCCAATTTTAGATACGTCAATGTAAAAATATTTACAATAAATTTTAAAATAAATTATTCAGAGAGATATCTACATATATACACATCTGTATGTACGTATTACAAATTATGTGTATATATATGCTGTGTCTAAATGCTATTGTGTCCAAAATTACTGTGCCCAAATGCACTGTGTCCAAATGAACGGTACGCAACATATTTTGTCTAATTGCACTGTGTCCAATTGTAATGTGTCTAATTGTACAAATGAAGGCCACTCGTATGTAGTGGAAGGTGGTACAAGCCTAAACACATTCGTAGCAATCTATTCGTGGCAGAGGCACTGACGTATCTTTGTAGGGCGTTTGCACATTTTTCAGCCCAACAAATCGCTAGAATATTTGCGGATGAGAAAAATATATGAGGTGCGAGTGGCTGAATCGGGAATTAAACTCGAGTCTTTCGCTTTCCGGGCAATTGCTCTTACCACTAAGCTATTCAGACCTCACACCTTATATTACTTTTTAACATAGTAATATAGTAATATATGACTCCAGAGCGATGTTGGAATCTTGCTAAATGGATGCAGTGCCAATTGCCACAGAGAAATCTGTACTACGGATAGCTACAGTGTGACTCCAGAGAGATGATGGTTTCTCTCTCGTTAGTTGCTGGACTATTGTTGTTAGTATTTTTTGTTGATGGATTATTTGTAGATTCTTACTTAATAAGTAGATCTCAATTCGTCTGTGTAAGGTGCTTTATTTCTTGCAGGCGTTGTACATAACATATATCGGAAGATATATAAACATAAAAGAAAAGGCGCCTGCGAAAATGAATATAACAAAAAGAATTTATGTTCACTCATGCATTACTTAACCTAGATACATGAAGGCAATCGTTTTCGTAAAATAGACTCATACCTTTTTTAATCAACTTATTTCGTAATTGCAACGCGCATAAAATAAAATTATATAAACTTATCGATTTCTTTGACTTATAAATAATACTGTATTCTCATTTCCGTTGCGTTGCAGTTGCAATATCTTTTCACAAGAGAATACGTCGCATGTCCTAACGGTTTTCGACGTGTGTTCACACATTGCGCACGCGGAACAGTTTGTGGCTCCCTCTCTGAGGTTTCTCTTAAATATAATATATAAGACAAGAATCCTCTCACAGCCCAAGGTCTACCGACAACTTTAAATGCTAAAATAATTACAATTTAACACTCCTCCTTAATTATTTTACTTCGCAGTTGTTCAAAGATTTTGCGGTTCAACGGTTTAGTTAATATGTCAGCCAATTGATCAGAGCTATTGACATGATTCAACCTGACTGTTACTCCTATATGTTCTTGAATAAATTTTCTCGGAATGTCAATGTGTTTCTTCCCTTTTGTAATTTTTCTTTCGTGTGTATTTTGAAGCATATGAATAGCAGACTGATTGTCGACATTCAATTCAGTAGGTTCAATTTTGTTCAGAATTCCGAGTTCATTTCCTATTCTGCGAATCCAACATATGTCATCAATTGAAGAAACAGCTGCTCGATATTCAGCTTCAGCAGTCGATGTAGCTACTAGTCGTTGTTTTTGAGTATACCAGACAATAGGTCCTCCTCTAAGGATTAGAATTCCACTGGTAGAGTGTCCTGTCAGAGTGTCTCCTCCATAGTCGGAGTCAGTATATGCGATTAGCTCTGAGTCTCCATTGAAATTTATACCATAATGAGTGGTTCCTTTTAGATATTGAAAAACACGTTTTATCATTTTCCAATGACTTACCATAGGTTTACTGTTGAATCGACTTAGATAATTTACTGCAAAGCTTATATCAGGACGAGATATAGTAGCCAAATATAATAAACTTCCTATAGCTTCACGGTAGGGTTCAGACTTTCCTAGAGGTTTGTCGTTTGCACGCTTCTCTTCTTCTGTCACCATTCCACGTTCCATTGGGGTAGAAACAGAGTTCGACAAATCAAATTGAAAACGTTTAAGAATTTTCTCTGTGTATTTAGATTGGTTGACAAATATTCCATTCTGTCCATTGTATATTTGCATGCCAAGATATGCCAATTGTCCGTCAGTTGCAGTGTCAAATGTAGCTTCGAATTTACGGTTCAATTTATTTAGAATTTCAATCATGTCTCTTTCATCCTTTCCGGCAATGAGTCCGTCATCGACAAATAATGCAATTAACATGCTTTTGTCTTTATTGTAATATATACAGGGATCATCATCTGTGTTATCAAATGCAAGTGATTTTAGAAACTTAGAGAATTTCTCATTCCAATTTTTCGGAGCTTGTTTTAAGCCATAAATGCTCTTGTTTAGCTTGCAAACCCGTCCTGTACCATCGTCGAAACCTTCGGGTTGATGCATATAGATTGTTTCTTTTAATTCTCCATGTAGAAATGCTGTCTTCACGTCAAAGGTCATTAACTTCATTTTGTTTGAAGCAGCTATACTAAAGATCAATCGAACTGACACATGTCGAGCAACGGGGCTAAAAGTTTCTGAATAGTCGATTCCTTCTTTCTGTTCAAAACCTCTGGCTACTAATCTGGCTTTGAATCGACAATCCTGTTTTTGACGTAGAATCCAACGACACGTCAGAGGTATTACATGTTTGGGAGCTTCCACCAGTTTCCATGTGTTCATTTTAATCAGAGATCTATATTCTTCGGATATAGCTTTACGCCAATTTTTGTCTTTCAAGGCATCTGAAAGAGAAATATCCTCCACTTCTCCTATCATTGCATTATTTGCTTGATCTCCTCCTCGAAAATAACCTAGAACATAATCACCAAGTCTCGCAGGCAAATTTATATTTTTACGATTACGCAAGTTAAAACGATTTTGTCGATTTTGATCGGTCTCAGATGAATCATCAGAATCTTCACAATTTTGACTGTCCGATGGGTCGGGCGTATTTTCACTAGAGTTGTCAGTGTCAGAGTCTCCAGTTTCGAAATTTTCAGATTCTTCCGAACTCTCAATTTGTCCTTTAGATGTGAGATGTTGTATTTCGGTGCAGTCTTCTTGTCTAATTTTCTCGTCGAACATTACATTATCAGAACTGATAACGATACATTCATCGGATAGATAGACTCTATAGCATGGAGAGTCTAAATCGTATCCAACAAGTATTCCCTTCTTTGATTTCTTTCCAGTTTTAACTCTTTTATGATCTTGAATTAAGACATAACATTCACAGCCAAAGCTTCTCAATTTCCTAATGTCAATTCTTCGTCCAAACCACAATTCAGCAGGACTTTTATTTTTTTGTGAGCTTGTTCCAGTCTGATTTAGGGTAAAAATGGCATAATTAACGGCTTCAGCCCATAAATTTTCATTTAGATCCTGAGCATGTATAGCTGATCGAGCCGATTCCACAACGGTACGCATCTCTCTTTCAACACGACCATTTTGTTGAGGTGTGTATGCATTCGATTTTGTATGAAAGACTCCAATTTCTTCCAAGAGTTTTTTTGTATCGGCATTCTTGATTTCAGTTCCGTTGTCCGATCTAAGACACTTCACTTTTCTTCCAAATTGATTTTCCACCATGTTCAAGTAGATACGAAGTTTGGAAGCCGCTTCATCTTTCGTTTTTAGGAAATAGGCCGTTCGAAAGTGTGAATAGTCATCCTTAAATAGAAGGAAGTATTTAGCTCCTCCTAAAGACTTTACATTCATGTCACACAAATCGACATGAACCAGATCTAATGGATTTTCAGCTACTTTTGGATTTTTAGGATGAGAAATGCGATGTTGTTTTCCATAGACACATCCAGTACAAACGTAGTTGTTCCAGTCATCAATGTACTTAATACCATTTTTATTTAAAATATCTCTGACGTACTTGACATTTTGATGGGCAAGTCTTTCATGCCAAGTTTTAATCGAAGCTGTCAACAAGCATTTCGAAGATTCTTCTTGTCGGAACATCATTTTGTATAGATTCCCATCACGTTTAGCAATAGCCACAGTTTCCTTTTTATCCAGCGTTTTGAAAGTCGACTTGCCTGCATCAGCAGTTTGTACATAGCCTTTATCCAACATTTGCGTTACGGAAAAAAGATTAAAAGTCATCTTAGGTACATATAAAACATTTTTCAATATGATTTGATACCATTTATCTCCGTCAAAGGCTTCTAATTCAATGTCACCTAATCCAATACCTTCCAGTTTAGTGGCATCTCCAATGATAACCATCGTAGGCTCCTCTAGTTTAATAAAATTTATCAGCCAGTCTCTTCGAGAAGTCATATGTTGTGTGGCAGCACAATCTTGATACCATGAATCACGACAGTCACGCTTTGATTTTATTTGCTTCACATTTGCAGTTGACAGTCCAAGGGTTATGAGTGCACGACGATTTGACTTTTCAGAATCATTCTTTTCAGACTTGTCGTTTTTCGAATATCCGTTTTCACTGGAGTTTCCCTTGGGACAGTTTTTGGCAAAGTGACCTTTCTGATTACAATTATTGCAAGCATAGTTATTTTTACAATAGGCCAAGTATTTAGCACACGGTTTATTTTTACAATATTTCTTTACGTGCTCTTTCTTACCACACTTAAAGCATTCAACTGTTGAGTTATTCGAAGTATTTCCTTTAGAATGTGACTTCTGGAATTTATTTCTTTGTTTTGACACTAGAGCATTTTGAGACGTAGATTCACTTGATAGCTCGTCCTCATTCAGTCTGTCCTCTTCTAGTTGTAGACGTTCAAACAACTTGCTTAGATTTTTATCTTCACCACTGACATTATCCCATCCAGTACGAAAATGGTGAAGTTTAGGTGGCAACATTCCTAAAATTCGTCATAATCCAACTTTCTTTTACTTCTTCCCCTTCAGCTGCTAAATCCTCTGCGTACTGTTGAATCGTCATACAATTTTCAACAACCGACTTACTATTATCATACTTAAAACCAAAAAATTGTCTCTGTAAACCTTCAACTGTGAGATCAGATTTCCTACCATACAATGTATGTAATTTATCCAGCATTTGATGCGCAGAATTACAATTAGCAATTTTCTTAGCTATATTACTGCTTACATTTAAACCTATAAATATCTGAGCCTCAAGATCTTGTTTGATCCACGTTTTAACTGCCTCATTTGTATCCGGACCAGGAGGCTTTACTTCTATTCCTGTCGCTACCGTAAATAGACCTTTTGATTTTAAAGTTAGATTTAGTTTAAATCTCCATGAAACATAGTTAACTTTTCCTTGCGAGTCCTCAGACAATGTTTCCAAATGTGACTTAATCGAATCCATGACTTCAGTAAGATTTTCTCTACTTATCAATATACTAAATAGATATATATATGAATTTTTCTTGTGAACGCAAAAAAAAAATTACCTACTAAAATTTGTTATAAAAACACAGCATGACAAAACGCAGTATGACATAAGCAACATTTACATAGACGTTTTTGACTTATCTAAGTATACGTTGACTGTTTTTGACTGACTTGACTGATGTAGACTGACGTTGACTGATGTAGACTAATGTTGACTTATGTTGACTGATGTAAACTGACGTTGACTTACGTTGATAAACTGACCAAAGTCTCTGTCTAATCCACCAAACTTCGATAGTGCAATACTGGGCCCATAACCTGTTGTTAGTATTTTTTGTTGATGGATTATTTGTAGATTCTTACTTAATAAGTAGATCTCAATTCGTCTGTGTAAGGTGCTTTATTTCTTGCAGGCGTTGTACATAACATATATCGGAAGATATATAAACATAAAAGAAAAGGCGCCTGCGAAAATAAATATAACAAAAAGAATTTATGTTCACTCATGCATTACTTAACCTAGATACATGAAGGCAATCGTTTTCGTAAAATAGACTCATACCTTTTTTAATCAACTTATTTCGTAATTGCAACGCGCATAAAATAAAATTATATAAACTTATCGATTTCTTTGACTTATAAATAATACTGTATTCTCATTTCCGTCGCGTTGCAGTTGCAATATCTTTTCACAAGAGAATACGTCGCATGTCCTAACGGTTTTCGACGTGTGTTCACACATTGCGCACGCGGAACAGTTTGTGGCTCCCTCTCTGAGGTTTCTCTTAAATATAATATATAAGACAAGAATCCTCTCACAGCCCAAGGTCTACCGACAACTTTAAATGCTAAAATAATTACAATTTAACAACTATGAATGCTAAGCAAGCAATCCCAAGAAATTCTCAGAGGAGATGGCAAGATTACCCGAACTCTTGATAGATTGCATGTGGCCACATCCCATAGTATATAGCAAAATAGAGACCCTTCTCTCTCTAGTATATAGTAAAATCCCCCACCGTTTCTCGTGTAAGATTGAATATCTTCGGATTGGGCAGATAACGGCCAATATTGGCACGGCCTCCTGGTATAACACTGTGTTGATAATATTTATTAATTCCATCGCTTACCGCTATGCGGCGTAAAGTTGCACAACTATCTTGTATTTAACTATAATAAAACGAAATGGCTCTGATATATAAATATATATAAATTAGGTAGGAAACGAGCTAATAAGAGCTAGACGCAGAAATTAGAAGCAACAAACTTGTTTTAAAATCATATTTACTTAATTTGAACGATTTCTTTGAACCATCTTCAGCAGATCGATTAACAAAAAAATTCATGCATGTTGATCCACATCCCCGCTTTACGTCTTTGGTAAGTCTTCAAAGCGATCGAAGACGAGATGAAAAACAAGGAGCTAAAACGCGTATGTCTAACCTCAGCGATGACAAAACAGCACTGATTTGTAAAATGAAAATAGGTCATACATAAGTAAACCGCCAGCACGCATGCGGTGGAAAAGCACGCAAGTGCGGGAAAAAAAACGTTTCGAATCTCGGAGGTTTTAAATCTTAGTTAAACGCTCTACAATAGTTGTGTAGTGTGGTGCGGACATTCGGTATCTGTTTGTTGGTTGAGACTATTTTTTGTCGTTTAATAAACAGCATTTCTGATAATATAATCTTTTATTTAAACTAATCTTTTCATCCAAGATTTCAACTTCATTCTAATTAAATTCGTGATTCAACAATCTATGATCAGTGATCACAGACTGTTGCGAAGTAATAATGATATAAATAATGATAAATGATGATATGATTACAGTGCTCAGTGATACGTGTTTTTAATAATCTGTTTAACCCACATAAGACGCATCACAGTCTTTACATATTATTTTATATACCACGTTTCATCGTGAATATTTCGTTAGAAGGCCTTTATGAATTTCAATGAAAGAGCAAAGTTTATTCATGCCGGTGTAAGACAATTACATTCTGATCACGAACTACATGCCTAAATTGTTCTGCAAAGCCCGGAACATACGGAATGTTAAAAAACATGGAAGGTTAAAAAACATCTGTGATCATCAATAGCAACGCTCCTCTTATGACTAGTCTTTCTCTTCCTATTGCTAAATAAGGTTTCAATTTCGTAGAGTGGAGAACTTGAAATATAAGAGATAATGGATAATCATTATTAAGTAAAACTTTTATCACAAAATCGAGATTTTTTGTTAAAATCTTGGATGAGATAACAAGACTGCTCTATCAATTAAGCACATGATGGTGCCCTTTTATGGCAGAGAGAGTTTTGAGACTCATAATTAAGGTATCTATCCGAAAAGTAGGTTTATGATGTTGAACTCAATAAAAGTTATAAACTCAAAAAAATTATCTCTAATAATAATGGTAACATTAAGAAAATTCAGACGATTGTCAATGCCCTCCTCCAGCGTAAACTGTAATCTTGGATGGAGTTGAAGAAATTGAGAGTAAATTCCAGCATGGAAGAGGGTATTGACAACGTGACGTCATCAACATATCGAAAATAAAATGGTAGGTTAAATGGGAGAGTCCCAATTACCCTACTCTTCAAATCTTGCAGTGTGATGTCTGCAATAACTGGTGATAGAGGAGAGTCCATGGGCGTGCCAAAGGTTTGTTAGTAATGTACATTATTAAAAGAAAAAAATGTAGAATTGAGAACAAACCGGACTGCATCTAAAAATTTATCACGCGGAATCGAACAAATTTTTTCTATATAATTCCATCTCTCAAGGATATTTTCCATTGCTAAATCCAAGGGGATGTTTGTGAAAAGCGAAACCACATCCAAGGAAATTAATTTGTAATTGTCATCAATATATAGTCCTGTGAGTTTATCAACTAACTTAAAATTGTTGTTAATATGGCTGTGAGTTTTGGAAAACGAGCTATAAATGATGTTGTGGAGGAAAGTCGCAAAGGTGTGCTGTGGGCTGTTCACAGAAGATACAATGATGCGCAGAGGGCAGTCCAAATTATGAATCTTTGGCAGCCCATAAGCTCTCGGTAAAACACATCGGTGCAATTGGTGTCTGTATGTTTTGTTGTTAATATAAATCAATCTTTTCCATCTTGTGACACTGTCATGGAGACTGTTAATGATTTTTCTTGTTGGATATCTTTTAACTATTGTGTAAGAATTAATGTCGACATTAAAGAAATGTCATCATTTTATTCAAATAAATCTCCCTATCAAGAGCCATAACGTTGCTCTTGTCCGCCTAGTAAAGATTATGTTGGGATTCTCAGACATGAATCCGTTCGTTGCGAGAACAGCCCTGATTAGATCATTGTTTGCGAATGATTTGTCGAAAGAGTGGTCAGTGAGTTTTTTAATGATCAGAAAGACTCTGCTTCTAACTATTGTATGCATAGAGGCAGGGAGCTTGTCAATGCTGTGCTCTATGCTCTTTAAAAATTCAGTGATGGTTTTGTCTTTGTTATTGCAATGTAAACATGATTTCTGCGCCTGATTTTTGCGCCTGGCTCTTATTAGTTTTTTTCTGAATTTGTATTTATATAATATATCAGAGCCTTTTCGTTTAATTATTATTTAATTACATTTTGCCAAGTGTTTCTATATACATTGTATGTACGTATATGCATATGTGCGTATGTACGAATGTACGTATGTACGTGTATATATATATATATATACATATATACTATATAGTGCATCTAAAAAATTTTAGGACTAATTAATTAAAAATAATAAATCTCAAAAAAGTACCAAAAAAGTACCACGACCGTGTCAATCGATGCATAGCACTAGGAGGGTATTATGTTGAAGACTAGACAGGAATTACGGTACTTTTTTGAGATTTATTATTTTTAATGTAGTCCTAAAAATTTGTAATTACATCCATGATATATCTAAAATCCATTTTCGACTTAATTTCGACTTGCCTTGGACTCTGTAATAAGTCCAAGATAATCCAAAATAAATCCAGAATAAGTTCAAGAACGATCTTATTTCGGATATTCTATGAACATTCGAAGTTGTGTCAAATATATATTATGGACATCCATTAGATATCCAGTGGATCCTTTTTGGACCAAAAATGGATGTCCGATATTCAAAAGAAGATGTTCGATGGATATCCACAGGACGCTCATGTGCTATCTGGGTTTATTACGAAGTCAATTTATTATTATTATCTTTCTTTGTTTTGCGATTTGAGCGATCATTGAGTGTGTTATATGAAAATGTATGTATACATGAAAATATCACTTCACGCAGATACAAAGCAGGTTCTACCATTGATGTAAGCGTTCGCCTCACAGCCAGTCACTTGGGTCATTTCGAATTCAGCCTCTGTCCGTTGAAAACAGAGAAAGAATTAGAAACAGACAAGTGCTTTGAGCAGCATCGTCTTCCATTGGCGGATGGTAGCGGCTACAATTTCCCTATTCGTGTCTACGGGTCAAAAGATTACGATGTCAAACTGGTTTTGCCAAAGGATGTCACATGTAAACACTGCGTACTCAGGTTAGAATTAAAAACGTAATCCAACTATATCCGCTAATATAATAATCATTTAATTGTTATATAGAATAACTAGCAATGCATTAATATTATTATAACATATTATATAGCATCTTGAAACATATATAATCAATTTTTTGATATTTTTTTCATTTTATATATAAAAATATTAAATTATCAAAAAACTAATAATTTACAAAATATTTTATAATTTATGCTGATTGTAACATAAAATATAAAATATCCTGTTAAGTACTTATTCTTCCATTAAAATATTTGCTAAATTTTTCACAAATTAATCAGTGGAATCTACTTATTAATGACATCTATTTTTATACAAACGTAGTATCTGCAACATGCAAATAAATATATTTTTTAAATGGAATTATGTGATTTTTATATCAATTGAATAATGAAATAAATTGATTGAAGACACGTTTTCCACTTTTGCTTCACTAAAACCGAAAATCGCTTCTAGTTCTGACCATATTGATTTTTTGACTTATATTTATTAAGCATTTGTTGCTCGGTTTGTGAATATTATCTATTTTATAAATCTTAAACGCACCTTTTTTAATTTTAGGAAGAAAAAATATGTATATAAAACTCTGTGTACATATACATACTATGTATAGACATAAATATAATTATTTAACGGAATTATATTCTTAATATACTATTATAGAATGATTTACAGTAAAAACAAATTTATATTTGTTTCAACTCTGATTCAGATGGCACTACCGCACCGGAAACAGTTGGGGTACCTGTGAAGATGGAAAACAAGGCATGGGTTGTGGCCCACAAGAGACCTTTAGAAGCTGTGCTGATGTCTCTATCACAAATTAACCTGCAACTAACTTTAACACATTCGAATCTTATTAATCTTTATGCTATCTTGAAACCGACCGATTAAAACTTATGAAATCTTTAATGAGGAAACTCAGATTTTTAATTACTGAAAAAGTCTTTGATGTATCAAAACCTGATAAGGCAGGTAAATATGATTACTATTTCTATTAATTGCGGGAATAATAAAGAAAGTTTGCTGTATGCAGTTATATTTCTCTTTTCTCATTCCCTCTCTCGAAATAGCAAAACTGTAATATTATTGATTATTTAAGTAGGAAACGGACTAATAAGAGCCAGGTGCAGAAATTAGGCGCAACAAACTTGTTTTAAAATCTTCCTTATTTAATTAGAACGTTTCGGTCCTTCCTGGACCATCTTCAGCAGATCGACTAACAAAAAACTTCATGTGTTTTGATCCACTTCCCCGTCTTACGTTTTTGGTAAGTCTTTTATAAATTTCTACCCGTTAAGAGATGGAGAGAATAGTCTGAAAAGTCAGGTATTAACAATTGTGAAAGTTGGAGGAAAATAATGTGAAAATAATGTTAAAATATTTGATGGGATATTGAGTAAAAGATGAGGAAAGAGGGGATTCACCAAAGCGATCGAAGAGAAGATGAAGAATAAGAAGCGAAAAACGCATATGTCATGACTTCAGCGATATAAAAGACAGATACTGATAGTTGTAAAATATAAATAAATGATCATACATAAATGGACCGCCAGCACGCATGCGGTGGAAAAAAAAACACGCAAGTGAAGGAAAAAAAAACGTCTCGAATCTCGGGGCTTTTAAATCTTAGTTAAGCATTCTACAATAGTTGCGTATGTGTGGTGCGGACACATCGGTATTCGTTTGTCGGACTATTTTTTTGTCGCTTAATAAACAGCATTTCTAATAATAATCTCTTACTTAAACTTTTCCCCTAAGCTCTCAACTTCATCTTAATCAAATTCGTGACAACAATCTATGGTCTGCGATCACAGAGTGCTGCAAAGTATTTCTACTGATATGATTACGGTACTCAATGACACATGTTCTTATAATCTGTCCGTTTGGCCTACATAAGACGCATCACAGTCTTTACATGTTATTTTATATATCACGTGTTTTCGTGAATATTTCGGTAGGAGGTCTTTATGAACTTCAATGAAAGAGTGAAGTTTATTCATGCCGGTGTAAGACATAATTACATTCTGATCACGAACTACATGCCTAATTGCTCCGCAAAGCCCGGGACATACGGAATGTTAAAATACGTGAGGTGATCCGTGGTATAATCAACAACAACATACCTCTCATGACTCGTCTTTCTTTTCATATTGATAAATAACGTTTTCAATCTCGAGTGGAGAACTTGAAATATAAGAGGTAATAGATAACCGTTATCAAGACAAACTTTTATCATAATATCGAGATTTTTTTGTTGAAATCTTGGATAAGATAACAAGACTGTTCTATCAGGTAAACACATGATGGTGTTCTTTTTATGGCAGAAAGGGTGTTGAGACTCATAATTAAGATATTTATCTGAAAAAGTAGGTTTGTGATACCAGAACTCAATAAAATTATCTCTAATAATAATGGTAACATCAAGAAAATTCAAACGATTGTCAATGCCTTCCTCCAGAGTAAACTGTAATCTTAGATGGACAGAGTTAAAGAAATTGAGAGTAAATTCTAGCATGGAAGAGGGTATTGACAACGTGACGTCATCAACATATCGAAAATAAAATGGTAGGTTAAATGGGAGAGTCCCAATTACCCTACTCTTCAAATCTTGCAGTGTGATGTCTGCAATAACTGATGATAGAGAAGAGTCCATGGGCGTGCCAAAGGTTTGTTAGCAATGTAAATTATTGAAAGAAAAAATGTGGAATTGAACACGAAACCGGACTGATCTAAGAATTCATCACGCGGAATCGAACAATTTTTGTCTATATAGTCCCATCTCCCAAGAATGCTTTCCATTGCTAAATCTAAGGAGATGCTTATAAAAAGCAAAATCACATCCAAGGAAATTAATTCGAAATTGTCATCAATATATATATATATATAGTCCTGTGAGTCCGTTTATCAACTAACTCAAAACTGTTGTTAATATGGCTGTAAGCCTTGGGAATCGAGCTATAAATGATGTGGAGGAAAGTCGCAAAGGAGTGCAGCGGACTGTTCACAGAAAATATAATGATGTGAAGAGGGCGCAGCCCGGTTTATGAATCTTTGGCAGCCCATAAGTTCTCAGAAAAATATCAGTGCAATTGAGGCGTCTGTTCCGTTGTTAATATAATTAAATCTTTTCCATCTTGTGAGAATGTCATGGAGACTGTTAATGATTTTTCTTGTTGGATCTTTTTTGACTATTGTGTAGGTATTAATATCGCGGTTAGAAGTGTCATCATTTTATTCAAATAAGATTCCCTGTCAAGGGCCACGGTAACATATTACCCTTATCCGTCTTAGAGATTATGTAGGGATTCTCAGACATGAATCTATTCGTTGCAAAAGCAGTCCTGGTTAGATCATTATTAGCGAATGATTTGTCGAAAGAGTGGTCAGTGAGTTTTTTAATGATCTGAAAGGCTCTGCTTCTAACTATATGCATAATGGCAGAAAGCTTGTCAATGCTGTGCTCCATGCTTTTCAAAAAAATTCAGTGATAGTTTTGTCTTTATTATTGCAAGGCAACAAAAATTATCGTTCAGTTGAAGCAGACCTTGAACTTCTAATGGAATGTGATCAGAAGATAAGTTCACAAATCATTTGCTATGTCAAGATGAAACTGAATCTTGAAAAACATGTGGGTTAAGGAAAATATCAAAGGAGAAGGAAGTCGTAGAGTATTGAAGAGGAGGATATTATATACAGAATATAATTATAATATAACATGTTATATTACATATTATATTTATGACTGAAAAATTACAAGTATAACTGGCGAAAAGAAAACACTATGTGTTTTCTTTATACCGATTGATTCCTTTCATATTTATTTTGTACATCGAAAAATGAGAATATTTTACGAGATATTTCATAATTTATGTAAAATTATATCACATTAAAGCATAAAATATCTCGTAAACTATTCAATTTTTGGTCATCCTACCCTTATAACTTTTTATGTCAAATATTGCGAGGAATCGATTTATATAAAAAAATTAAGGTAGTTTCATTTGAAAAAACTAGATTGGTCTTTAAATGACCTTGGAAAACGCCACTCAAGGTTAATTCTAGGTTACGATGTTATGTCCCCACAACTTTTGTGTGTCTGAAACATATCTTCTTATTTTGTTTTATTTTTTGTATATTTAGGTATCTCAATTTATAAATGCCTATGTTTTATTTTTTATATATTTAGGCATCTCAATTTAAATGCTTCACCCTATAGTTATATCATGCAAGTGTTCATTATATATATATATATATGTGTGTGTGTGTGTGTGTGTGTGTGTGTGTGTGTGTGTGTGTGTGTGTGTGTGTATGTGTGTATGTGTGCTTTTTAACTTGCTTTTTCTACAAAAATGATATTAACTTCATAGCTGCCTGAACTTGATGCCTTCTTTGTATCTTTTTCTTGAAAGAGTAATTTTTTAAATAACTTTATATATACATATATACATATATATATATATATATATATATATATATATATAAAATAAACACTTGCATGATATAACTGTTAAAAAATTACTCTTTCAAGAAAAAGACACAAAGAAGGCTCAAGTTCAGGTTTCTATAAAAATAATATCATTTTTGTAGAAAAAGCAAGTTTGAGCAATAAAATATTCATTGAAGTAACATTTCTTTATACAACAATTTTTTAGATAATCAGGTGAAGTTTCTTTTTATCTTTCTTTGAATTATAAACACGGTATACAGTATTTTTTAGTAAATAAAATTGGTATAATTGGTGTTACTGAAACATTTATAGTACTTAATATAAGCATTTATACAGCCTGTAGCAAGGTTAGCGTAGCAATACCTATCGCGGTAGAGAACGCACGCGAAGAGGTAGGTCAATGTGAGACTCGTCGGTGGAGGTGAATCCCGTTCACCACTGCACTGCACTTTAACTCCAGTCTCGGCACGGATCATAAACGAGACGAGAGAGAGCGGCCAGTCGATCAGTTGCCGTGTATGCACGCTTTCAGCGTCCACGACAGTGTTTCGTGAACTGCGAGCTCCACAATCCTTTCGAGACCCGTCCTCTCTCCCCTCTCAACATATACACATACATGAAGAATGAACCATTCTCTCTCTTTTTCTCCTTGCTATCCAGGTCTTTGAAACCCGTTCCAGTCAGTCACGGGCTGTCCGTTGTTCCTGCGTTGTTGGTTTATCGAGAACAGTAGTTCGGCGAAAAGGTGTATTTGGATTTCTTTTCTCGATACATTTCTGACTTTAAAAACCCGTAAGTGCACGTGAACGCGTGTGTTTGTGTATACGGCTGTACAGAAGAATGCAGTAGAATGTATATCCAGGAAAAATGCTTTCTGCTAAGGCTCTGCCTCTTAGGCGGGGTCACCTTTTCCTTGACGACTGCCAATACTGAAATGCGAATTACCACAACACCCGGTAAGTTGTTCCTCGAAGCTAAACCTGTCCTGTAATATATATATTTATAATATATATATACCTATAGTTACCCATAGTTATCAACAAAATGATCCGTAATAATAGGCAACAAGATTTCTTAATATATATATACATATATATAAGAAAATATTTAAGAAACATTATCATATTCTATAAAAAATTGTCCAAAAGTATGCTATATCTAGGTATACCAAGGGAATGATCATTAATAATGATGGAAAAATTATAAACATTGCATATATATAAAATAAATCATTAAAATGTCATTATTTTTTGGAAATAGAATACCTTAAAAAATGTCTTCCTTGTTTATGATTATTATTCACAAAATTCATAAAACTAAAAAATGTTTAATATATCTAAAAAATTAAGAAGTTTCTTATGAAGATGGTTTTTTAATATTGTTTCTTAAATATTTGCGTCACATGATTAAAGAAATGATTAATGATAATGTAGAAGGACAATTCCAGGAGGACAATTTTAATTTTTTGATTTATATAAGTTAGTTAAAAGTTTTTTGTTATTTTTAATTACATAGAAAATCTCGATAGTTATTGTATATATGTATACGCGTTTTTTCTTTATTGTGTTTATTGTATGTAAACTTATAATGTAGACGTATAAACAACATAGCATATGAGATGAGAAAACAGCGCATGTAACAACTGACATTTTTTCAATATATATTTATAATAATATTTTATAATTTTTAATAATAATAAATTAATTATAAAAATAATTGATCTTGTGATACTTATCAATTATATATATGTATATAATAACATATAATAAATACGTAAAACGTTCTAGATGATGTCATAGGAGTATTTAAAAAATGTTCTTTATGTTAGTTAAAGATTTTTTAATTTCTGTATATAGTTCCATTTATTATGAGCACTTTAAATATCTTTTCTTCTTTTTTAACGATATGTTTTAAAGAAAAGTTATATGAACGGTTCAAAAGAAGCAAATATAAAATTAAGCGAGCATAAAAAGAAAAATTCTCAAAACAGTTTTTAAAATTATTTCAAAATTATCAATTAATATTAATAATTTTTTAAAATAAAACCATATTTTTTTACGTGAAGAGAGAGAGAGAGAGAGAGAGAGAGAGAGAGAGAGAGAGAGAGAGAGAGAGAGAGAGAGAGAGAGAGAAAGAGGAAGAAAGAGAGAGATGTCGATGTAAGAGTTCAATGATTTAGGACAACGTGGTAAATAATCTTTAGCAAGACAAATTAGTGTTCAATGATTTAATCCTTGACTAGAATTGAATGTCTTTAATTATGACTTGAATTATTATTTGAATGCGAAGTTTAAAACATAATTTTCATTCTTATTCTAATCGCACATGCCTAGAATAAAAATGTTGCGCGCTTTGCCTTTCACTCGCTTTCTCACTCTAACGTCGTCGCATGCTCACATAACAAATGTGAGAAGAAGAGCAGGACAGAAAGAGAGCATCACTTTATGAGAATTTAGTTGATTCACAAAATCACAATGCGAAACTTCATAATATGGACATTTGATTATATTCAGAACATGAATTCTACTTTTCCATTTTATAAGTTATAATATTTGTCAATACACTTTCTTTTGGAAACTAGTCTTTACCGTACGTTGAGCGTTGATTAATACGCTTTAAAATTCTGAGAAATTATTATTATAATTACAGAATTTCTTGAGAAATTTTAAAAAAATTCAATAATGGCGTAAATATAATTTAGAAAAAGTGTGAGCATGATTTATGGTAAATGTGAAAGAAATTTTTAATTTATGCGTATGCATTATATGAATATGCATTATAGAAAGTAGAGCTGTAAATATACGATTCGAATTTGTTGATTTTTGCACTTCTGCATAATTGTCTCACCAAATTTTTTAATTTAAATCTAAATATTTGGATTATTCTGCTAACTTAAAAAGAAAAGAAAAAAAAGAGTCAAATTTATTCGAATCTGTAGACTCATTAAGTTAGATTCACTATAAACAAAGTAAACAAAAAATCAATTCCAAAACAATATATATATATGTGTGTGTGTGTATATGTGTGTGTGTGTATATGTGTGTGTGTGTATATGTGTGTGTGTGTATATGTGTGTGTGTCAAATTTTATTAAGTTTACATACAATAAAAATACAAATAATACACTGGTCAACAAAATTATCGCATAGGTAATTTCATGTCAAAATTTCGCATAACTTCAAATAAGCATAACTCCGCCAAAAATTATCGTACATGAAATTTTTTTTTTCATTCTCAAGCATAAAGTCTGTACTTTAAAAAGCATTTGTCAGATTTTGAATATATCCTCCCCTCCTCCCGCCGTCTCTTTGAAAGTAAGAACGTGTTACGTCTCCAAAAATTGCATAATTTGACGCACTCCACGGGGTGGAATAAATTTTTTTCGCAAATCTCATGATAATCATCGTAAAATATGAACTTTTCCTTGCAAATTAAAAAAAATGAGGTTTGTGTAATTTTTTTCGCGGAGTTACGACGTATATACATTGAAAATTTTTATTGTCATAGAAAAAGTGAATCTATTAAAACATTTCTTGATTTTGATAAGGAAATATCATTATATTTCAAATTATTATAATTTACATACTAACAACGCTAAGATAAGCTTCTTTTGACGGCAATGATATTTCCCGTTGCAGAAAGATCTTTTATACATATAAAATATGTGCCTATATATCTACCTATATATATAAAAGAAGAAGTCCTGACTGACTGACTGACTGACTCGTCAACGCCCAGCTCAAACCGTTTTACCTAAGAACGTGAAATTTGGAAGGTACATTGTTTTTATGACGTAGGCACCCACTAAGGAAGGATTTTCGGAAATTCTGTCCCTAAGGAGGTGAAAAGGGGGGTGAATTTTTTATGAGGATACCTATATCTCAAAAACCGAAGATGTTACAGACGTGAAAATTGGTATTTAGATTCTTCTTTAAAAATAAAGAAAACGTGTTTTACCATTTTCCGAAAATCCAATTAAGGGAGATGAAAAAGGGGGGTAAATTTTTTTATAAGGATACCTATATCTCAAAACCGAAGATGTTAGAAAAGTAAAAATTTACATTTTAAATCTTCATTATAAAGTAAGTTTACGTGCCAAATTTCTTGCTTCTAACGTCAGTAGTTCTCAAGATATGGATATCAGTAAAAACGTGCGTACACACCGGCTATTATTATTACCAGCTGATTTGGCTTAGCCAGCAAGTAGGGTTGTTAGGGCTATTAAAATCATTAGGATTTTCTTAATATTCCAATATTTCTAGGGATACTGGGACCATTAAAAAAATTAGAAGTAAAATTAAAATATAAATATTATTAAATTTAAATTTTTAGGACAATTTTAAAAATCAAATTGACACTATTTTTAGAAAAAATAAAATAAAATTTATTTCTAGGAAAATTTAAAAAATTTAAGTAAACTTATTTTAAGGAAAAATAAGATAAAATTTATTTAATACTAAATAATATATAAATAATAAATTATAATCTATATATAATTATATTATAATGTATTGTAATATTATTCACAATATTATTAACCCCAAAATTTTGTTTTATTTTACTAAAAAGTGTATGCATATATATTATACACACACATAATATGCATATATAAATATGCATATTATGTGTGTGTGTATATACTCTACATAATATATATGTATACGTACGCACGTATGCACATATGTACGTATGTATGTACGTATGTATGTGTATGTGTACGTATGTACGTTGTATGTGTATGTGAATAAAAAATTTTTAAGTAATTCATTTATATATGAATTACTTAAAAATATTTTATTCAAAAATCGGTGATTATTTACAAAAACTTACATCTTGTGCTTACATTATGATAATAACAAAACTATTTTCTTTGCATTTTATTCTTCATAACTGATTTTATTATTCATGTGTTGGTTTTGAAGAATACGCTTCTTCACTATGTCAATGTGTACGGTTTTCAAGTCATAAGCCAAACCTAGGAAGGCAAAAAAGTCGATGAAAACTGTAGCAAAATCGAGCGTGTAATTTCCTAGCTCTGCGGCTTTGTAATCCCAAAGGAAAACATGATGATAGTTGTGCCAGCTCTCGCCGAACGTCACGAAAGAAACTCCAGTATTATTGACAGGCGTTATTGATCTACATAATAATGTAAATATTTATAAACAGGAATACGTAACACGATATCTACAACACAGATTGTCGTGAATAATTGACGAATTTCATTCATGTTTTTTAAACGAAACAAATGCGTACTTATCGTATGGCTTTGTTCCCCACATGTGAGCCACAGAATTCACTGAAAAGGTCATATTGAGATTTAAGCAGAGCGAGCAGATGGTAAGATGCCATGCATTCGACAGAGTTTCATTCCACGCCCAGCAAGGTATCAACGTTGGCAGAATAAAGCAGCAGAAAGGCATCAAAAACGCATATCATCTGAGTAAAGAGAAACGCATAAACAATATTAATAACATCAACAGATAACAATAGCTCTCATTTTCGCAAAACATTTTGCTCGACATACTTCCTCTGAAAGATGACGAAGGGATCTTGTTTGAGATCCTTGCAATCGATCATAGCACCTTTTTCTAAGACGTCCGGATGCTTACGAATTAATAGCCAGCCAACGTGCGAGAAAAAGAATCCTCTGCGCGTATTGTACGGATCTGCATTGGTATCCGTAAATTTATGATGCACTCTGTGATCTCTGACCCAAACGTAAATAGAACCCTGAAACATAAAAATGAAAAAAAAAAATGAATGACTGCGATAAGAGAAGAAAAAAGAAAAAAAAAGAAAAAGAAATTAACGCTATACTTACTTGATAAGCAGCGGTCTGAAAGATTGTCAGGATTAATTTCATCGGCCATTTTGCCTTGTAAGATCGATGGCACCATAGCCTATGACAGCCAGCAGTGGTGCCTAGCATCGCGGCGATATAAAAAACGAAGGCTGAAATTAAAACGAATGATAATAACATAAGCCAATAAATCGATATAATTTTAATAATTCATGAAATTATTTCACTGAAAAAATTGTATTCTCGGAAGTAAGAGGACTGTATACTATAAAATCCCTCTTAACAGATATTCTTCAGTGTTTCTAAAACATCCTCTAAAACTAACAATAAGAATATATTCTTTGTTAATAACAAATGGTGGTATGTTTTTTTTTATGCGGACCGTTCATTTGGCGTTATATTGGCCATATTGTTGCAGTAATATATGTATATGGTTATGTAGTGTTGCAATTTACAATGCAGTGCAATATGTCACTGAATGGTTTTAGTTCATTAGAAGAATGGATGAAGTTAAGTGTTCACGAGTAATGTGTAACATAACCTAATTTAATCACTCAGGACCCAGGTCTTGTGCCTCATGTTCGGTCTATATTATCTACTATGTCTATGCTTTCTTTATGATCTTTCTTTGCCTGTGTGCTGTAAAAGTTATGTACTTTTTTGTAAAAATAAATCCCCCATTTCGTCTACATTTTTATAAATTATGAATATGTGATACTAATCTTTAGAGGATTTCCCTCTTAAGATAAGAGGATCCTTTTAGCGCCTATTTTAGAACAAGTTATTTTAAAAATAAGTGGATAATTCTTAAAATGAGAATACAATTTTCTCAATATTGTACTGTAAGCAACCCGTCTAATTTAATTAGTAACTTTTTTGCTACATAATTCTCTTGGATATATTACGTCAGGACATCAAGACTCTGAGAAATGGAGTCAATAAATATAAGACAGATAAGAAATACCTACACCAAAGGATTGTCCAAAGTTTAGCGTAAAAGAAAGTCAAATACAGTCCGTAGATGCCGGCAAGATGAAAGTAGGTAAAAGGGATGATTCTTTCCCAAACAAGTACCCATTTGTAATCGACTTGGTGTTCTCGCGAGTCTTTTGCTGGTACCTCGATATCAGATTCTTCTGTACAGATTTCATCATAGATACGTCAGATGAGTTAAATATCACGCTAAAAAATCTAAGACATATTTTTGCTAAGTGTAGCCTCTCTCGGTCATGACAAACTGCATATAGTACTGTTCTATAACAATTATGATAGAAGCGTAATAATTTTTTATTAATATTTTGCTATTTATTGCTATTATTGTTTTTATTTATGTTTTGACACATTACTCACGATTAATTTGTCCGTTTTTCAATTAATGTATTCAAGCAATTTATTCAGATATTACAACGTCGTTTCCGCGCGCGCGTGTGTGTGTAAGTTATTTGATTATAGAAATTAGATAACTCCCGTAATTTTACTTTATTTATTTGTAATTATTTTATATACTGCTAATAATTTTTTAATTACTTTATAATTTTACTTGCAAGAAGTGTGAAGATCAATGTTAATACAAATTATTTTACAGTTCAATAAAAATTGCATTAAAAGTTTAAGGTAGTACCTCCGGAAGGGTTTCTTTAAGAATTTATTAAAACTTGGCGTACACATTATTAGATATGTTATCCAAACATCTGTGCAACTTAAATGAGATTTAGCGTCCCTAAACCGAGATATTTACACTTAAAGTTGGCATGATTTGCACGTAATTCATGTACAAAGCATGCATCAACGACACGTTTTTAATTTTACCGTCAAAACTACATTTAAGAATGGAATAAAAAATGAGAGAATGCTATAGAGAGATTACACGAATATTCTGACAAAATTGGAGGATTTTTTTGGAGGATTATTTTTTTTTTAGTAGTGTATAATACATATAGAATATATAATTATGTTCGCATACAAAATACAGATAATTCGGGCTATAAAATAAACTCTCTCTCTTCTTATATAAAACTACACAAAAACCTGAAAACTTAATAACTAATATATAAAGTAAATTAAACAAATTACCTTTAACATAATTGGTCATTGTATAACTGTGATTTGCCAGCATATAAATGTGATTCACCAAAACAACGCACTACGAAATGTCCAAATTCGAATTTTAATTATGTGTCATCATCATGAGTTGATCGATTAATATTACCTAATACGCGGAGAATATATGAATTGCTCGACAGAAAACAAATGTATAACACTACGGCGCTTATTTATATCGGCATTACTTATACCCGTTTAAATTACAAGGTTTCCACCACTTTTAATATGTTTGACGGGGGAAAAAGGAGTAGGGAGATTCTTACGAAATGTAAGAAAGTCAACTAAAACAAAATGTATACGAAAAATTTTTCATACGCAGGTCGCGCATTAAAATATATTTATTATGTAAATATCTGAGCGGAACGATATCTATACCAAAAATGACTTTTATGCATCCAAACAATATGTATGTCTAAAAGAAGACGTTTTAAAGACAAAAAATTTTTCATACGCAGGTCATGCATTAAAATATATTTATTATGTAAATATCTGAGCGGAACGATATCTATACCAAAAATGACTTTCATGCAATATGTATGTCTAAAAGAAGACGTTTTAAAGACGTCTTTTAGCCGTCTTTTATGATATTTTCAGACGTTTTAACGTTCTTTGAGAAATTACCCAAACATTAATTAATGTTAACAATAATGTTAAATTAACATTATTGACAAATTACATTAACATTAATATTTATCATATAAAAATAAATTTATAATTTTGAAAATCGAGGATTATATTGTAAATATAGTGTATATACATGCTAATATATTTACGTGTGCCACATAAAGCTTGCATGGTCGAATTTATACTTCTTTTCATGCGTATGTAAATATACATAAAATAAACAAATATATATAAAATAAATATTTATACACTTACACACTATAAAATATACACGTATACATACACAAATCTATCCTAATAAATTTATGACTAAATTGATCTATATAAAATTTTCACTAATTCTTATTCAATAATACAAAATTTATTATTTTTATAATACACTCGTCAACAAAATTATCGCATAGGTAATTTCATGTCAAAATTTCGCATAACTTCAAATAACCATAACTCCGCCAAAAATTGTCGTATTTGAAATTTTCTCTTTTTCATTCTCAAGCTTAAAGTCTGTACTTTAAAAAGCATTTATCAGATTTTGAATTTATCCTACCCCCCTCCTGCCGTCTCTTTGAAAGTAACAACGTGTTACGTCTACAAAAAATTGCATAATTTGACGCACTCCACGGGGTGGAAGAAATTTTTTCGCAAATCTCATGATAATTATCGTAAAATATGAACTTTTCCTTGCAAATTAAAAAAAATGAGGTTTGTGTAATTTTTTTCGCGGAGTTACAACGTATCAAAGTTACCTATACATTTTTGTTCAGTTACCGCCAGCATTAGCATTACCCAATGTGCACCACGAGGAGGTTGCTGGTCGGATTTGGCGCAACGTGTGTGTTTGTGTGTGTGTGTGTGTGTATGTGTGGGTGGGTGAGTGTGGGTGGGTGAGTGTGTGCGTACATGTGATTGTGTGTGTGTGTGTATGTCAACAGAGATAAGGATTCCACGGTTCGTCACTCCCGCGGTATTTCATGATTCCAAATCCTCTGCCGTATGTGTGTGTGTACCCACCCACCCACACAACCACACACACACACGCGCGCGCGCACGCACACACACACGATGCACCACAAATCCGACCAGCAACCTTCTTGTGGTCGGGTAATGCTAATGCTGGCGGTAACTGAACAAAAATGTATGGTTAACTTTGATACGTTGTAACTTCGCGAAAATACATCGTACGAACCTCATCTTTTTTTAATTTGCAAAGAAAAGTCCATATTTTACGATGATTATCATGAAATTTGCAAAAAAAATTCATTCCACCCCGTGGAATGCGTCAAATTATGCAATTTTTTGGAGACGTAACACGTCCTTACTTTTAAAGAGACGGCGGGAGGGGGGGGGATAAATTCAAATTCTGACAAACGCTTTTTAAAGTACAGATTTTAAGCTTGAGAAAAGCATGAGAAAAAGAAATTTCAAATACGACAATTTTTGACCGAGTTATGCTTATTTGAAATTATGCGAAATTTTTACTTAAAATTATCTATGCGATAATTTTGTTTACCAGTGTATAATTAAAATAAAAAAGTAGTATTTATATTATTGTATTATTTATATTATTATATTATTGTGCATTCAATTAATATGAAAAAAATTGATAGAAAACTAATTATTACAATAATAACACAAATAACACACACATAATATATTAAAATTTATTAAAATTATATACATATATATATATAATATACTATCTATATAGATATATAGGCACATATTTCATATGTATAAAAGATCTTTCTGCAACGGGAAATATCATTGCCGTCAAAAGAAGCTTATCTTAGCGTTAGTATGTAAATTATAATAATTTGAAATATAATGATATTTCCTTATCAAAATCAAGAAATGTTTTAATAGATTTACTTTTTCTATGACAATAAGAATTTTCAATGTATATTTAGTATTACCGTATAGATATGAAGCACGTGAAGTACACAAAAGCAGTCTTTTATATACATATATACAGGGTGTCCGGTAATTGATGGATCACCCGTCGTGTGCAGATAGAGCGAGTTAAACCGAGTAGAAAAGTCCTGTACCATTTTGCAATATTTACAATAATTAATGAGAAATGAATTAAACAAGATCGGCCAATCCGTGTGAGTTTAAGGACTTTTCTACTCGGTTTAACTCGCTCTACCTGCACACGACGGGTGATCCGTCAATTACCGGACACCCTGTATATATATCTATCATATATATATATGTATATAAAAGACTGCTTTTGTGTACTTCACGTGCTTCATATCTATACGGTAATACTAAATATACATTGAAAATTCTTATTGTCATAGAATAAGTAAATCTATTAAAACATTTCTTGATTTTGATAAGAAAATATCATTATATTTCAAATTATTATAATTTACATACTAACGCTAAGATAAGCTTCTTTTGACGGCAATGATATTTCCCGTTGCAGAAAGATCTTTTATACATATGAAATATGTGCCTATATATCTATATATATTGTATATAAAAGAAGAAGTCCTGACTGACTGACTGACTCATCAACGCCCAGCTCAAACCGTTTTACCTAAGAACGTGAAATTTGGAAGGTACATTGTTTTTATGACGTAGGCACCCACTAAGGAAGGATTTTCGGAAATTCTGTCCCTAAGGAGGTGAAAAGGGGGGTGAATTTTTTATGAGGATACCTATATCTCAAAAACCGAAGATGTTACAGACGTGAAAATTGGTATTTAGATTCTTCTTTAAAAATAAAGAAAACGTGTTTTACCATTTTCCGAAAATCCAATTAAGGGAGATGAAAAAGGGGGGTGAATTTTTTTATAAGGATACTTATATCTCAAAAACCGAAGATGTTAGAAAAGTAAAAATTTACATTTTAAATCTTCATTATAAAATAAGTTTACTTGCCAAATTTCTTGCTTCTAACGTCAGTAGTTTTCAAGATATGGATATCAGTAAAAACGTGCGTATATACCGAGCGCGCGAAGCGCGCGAGGAACAAACGCCAGCTAGTACAGTATATTCGATATGTGCGGCAGTCGCTAATTGTGACAATTATTCACGACAGTCTATTTATTAAATATTTGATAAAGAAATTCTGATTTATATATTTGAATAACATGCAGTTTTTTTTTATAATGATGATATTATCCGTTATGGAAATTTCTTCTGAAATCAAAAGAAATAAGAATAACTAAATTAATTTTTGATTAATTTAACAAGATTCACGACATCGCTTTTCAGGATTTTTCTACTATTCATAAGTATCTTAGCAATAAGCCGTTTAACCCCTTAACGCGCAAGCCCGAGTTAACTTGGGCAAGCGGTACTGGCAGAATTGTGCAAGCCCGAATTAACTCGGGTAAGCGGTACTGGCAAAATTGTGCAAGCCCGAGTTAATTCGGCAAGCGATACTGGTAGAACTGTGCAAGTCCGAGTTAACTCGGGCAAGTGATACTGGCAGAATTGTGCAAGCCTGAGTTAACTCGGACGCTTTATGCTATATTACTATGAAAAAAAATGATTTTTTGCCATTTTGTTGCAAAAAAACCGTGCATTAAGAGGTTAATATTCATAACTAAGGCGCTTAACATACTGCTGCAAAATCATTTATGCTTTAAAATCGATAAAATCTCTTTTACTTTGATAAATATTACCAAAATTATAAAACTGTTAAGTATTTCAATAATTTTGAAATTATAGAAGTTTCAACTAATTATGAAATAATTTTGTAATACTTAAATTAACTTATTCTGATATATTTATGTGAAAAATATATTTCTTTCAACAACACAAATTTTAAAATGATGTGATTGGTTTTACAAATTTTCAAGCCAAGAGAACCTTAAACATTCTTTTTTATACGGGACAAAATATTCCATTTGGTTTTTTGATATAAAAAAAGGACAATTTATCATTGGTTAATACACAATGAGCTGTAGAAAAACTCTACATCATTATCTATAGTACAATGCAACGAAAGACAACGAGATTGAAAACAAAAAGTTAAAGTTGCGACGCTCGGCGCAACTAAAAGTTTACTCTGTGATGAAAAATGTGTTTATAAAAAAATAATTTAAATATATTACTCAATTTTTTTCTTCTTAACTTTTTCTTCTTTCTTCTTAAATATTTTTTATCAATAAGTTGTAAATTTATATTTTAAAATATACTATCACATTTTTTAGTCAAATTATTCAAGCTTAAGCCGTAGAAAAAAATTAATCCGATTTTTATTCGTTAATGTGCATAAGCAATTCAACGTTTTAAACCTGTTATATGATCTATGATGCAATTTCTCCCATAAAATGAAGAGTTATGTCTAAGAGACCAGGATGAAGTATGGAACCTTATCCAGTAGTTAAAATGGTCCCATTTAAAAAGTAATCAATTGAAAATATATTTCTTTTATTACATTAAAGTGAACAACGTGGTATTTAATTAGATTAAATCAAGTCTATTAAAATTGTGTTGTTATATATAAATAGAGGGCATCATCAAGAGTATTAACCCGAAAAATTTTCAGATCGTTCGCGTACAAATTTTTCCGCATAGATTTATTTAGACAAAAATTTGGAATATTTAAAAACTTCTTTTTTGATATCATTGATAAATATATTAAATAATAGTGGCCAAAGATAAAAATCTTGTACTTCTGACAGAACTTTTGTATTTCTAAAGAGAAAAGTATTAAATTTAACAATATTTAAAGTAAAATGTGCCCTTTTTTGTCTTTTATAGAATAAATAAGATCAAAATAGAAAAGCATGCAGGATAAGAATATTTATATATCGCGCGGAATACAAAAAGAGATTATATAATTTAAATGCATTTATATGAAGTTTATAGCATTATCGATATTTAAATGTTTTAGTTTGTAATGAATGTTACTTAAGTAATTATGATAGCCGTGTAATCGGCGCGTTTAAAATTATTATTTTTGTTACGAATGTTGGCTGAAATGATAATTCTGCCGATATCGGCAGGGAAAAAACTAATGCCGGATGAAATTGGTCGCATAATCACAATGATTTCTAATAGCATTAAGATGTGGCACAAAATAGAAAATACTAGATTCAATCAGAAATCAAGAAACGCGGTAACATCTCGGGTCAAGTATACACTAAAAAAATTGTATTCTCATTTTAAGAATTTCTCACTTATTTTTAAAGTACTCTGTGTTCTAAAATAGGCCAAAAGGAGTCTTACCTTAAGAGGGGAATCCTCTAAAAATTAGTATCAGAGATATTCCTAATTTATAAAAATGTAGATAAAATAGGATTTATTTTTACATTAACTTAAAAAATTTTAATTAAATTAAAAAGTACATTATTTTGCAGCACACAAAAAAAACCATAAAGAAAGCATAGATCGAGTATGAGGTACGAGACCTGAGTCCTGAATGATTATAAATTAGGTTATGTTACGTTATTTACTCGTGAACACTTCTCTTAAGTCGCTCAAGTCTTCTCTTTCGAGCCACTTATTATTAATTTCATTTTCTATTCTTCTAATAAACTAAAACCATTTAGTGACAAACACTGCAAATGGCAACCAAACAGTTACTGCACTGTGAATTGCAACACTATATAGCCATATATGTTGCTGCAACAATATAACTATATAACGCCAAATGAACGGTCCGCATAAAAAAAAAACATACGATCGTTTGTTATTAACAAAGAATATATTCGTAATTTTAGAGGATGTTCTAGAAACACTTAAGAGTATCTGTTAAGAGTCTGAAAAGAAAGATATAATTTGACGCCTTTTTTGTCTTTTTTAGGCAGTTAAACTTATCGAAATTATATCGGTTTCAATCCCTCGTATTCAAAGTCTTTTATTACAATGTGATCCTATATATCTATATTTTTCAATATATGTCTACATATTTCAGTACGTATCATATTGTTGGTATATGTAAATTATTTTTAATATAGTAAATCAATATAGTCCATATAGTTAGTCATTTTATTACTTATTCTGTACGCTTATCCTATTTATTTCGTTTTTATATGAGTGTTTCTTTAAAAAATAGTAAGTTTGTAGTTAGTAATAATATATTTTCTAGGCTAATGTATAAAAAATAGTGATAAAAATCTAAATAAAATACTTGTATATAAAAAAAAATATAAATTCCTTAAAATATATTAAATAGTTAATCGAAACAGTTAGTCGAAACAAGGAAAATAAAAAAATTTTAAAGAACCACCAATAGCGCGTTAAAGTTGAAACTTCAAGCTTTAAAATGCTTTTTTCATTTTTTGTCTACGATGATTTTTCGCCGAGTTTCAGCAGTTTGAAAATAGCCCAATTTTTAAGGTATGAAAAGTGTTCCCTATTTTTTTTTTGAGTAGTATATTATAGTTATATTATTATTCTTATTTGTATTATGTTATTAGTTATATTATATATTAGTTGTATTGTCTCTCATATTTCTTCAATCCATTCTTTATTCTATATACAATAAATTATTCAATTGTGTAAACATTATTAATTTATATATTATTCAAATAATAAATTTTATATATAACTTCCTATATACATATATAAATTTATTATATATATATGTATATATGTATGTGTGTGTGTGTGTGTGTGTGTGTGTGTGTGTGTGTGTGTGTGTGTGTGTGTGTGTGTGCGTGCGTGCGTGCGTGCGTGCGTGCGTGTGTGCGTGTGTGCGTGTGTGTGTGTGTGTGTAATATTTAAATATTTTTAAAAAAAGCTTTTCTGATATTCAAGATTTTTAAGACATTTAAACTCTCTTTTAAGACTTCTTAAGATTTTTCAAGAGTTTCCGGTTTCGAATATTATTCCAAATAATTTGAAATCTTTATATAATTGAATTGTTCGAAAACTTTCAAAAGAAGAATTTAAAGATTTATCACTTCCAATCAAAGACAAATCGTTAAATCTGTATGCAACTTTTATATTAAAATAAAAAAAAACATATGCTCCTTTTGCTATTCAAATGAAAAGAAAACGTTTACTTAAAAAAATATATATATATATAAATATAAAATTCTATAATAAATATTCTAAATATATATTTATATATGTATATATATAAAATTCTTTAATATTCTCTTTAAAATTAATAGTCTTAAAAACTATGTTACTACCGGAAACAATTGGTAAATAATAATATTATCGAAAAAAGACAAAAACATGCAGCTATTTGAAGTACAAGTCTCCTTCCGGATCGCGGTCAGATTCGATAATTTGTACCTGCTGTGTGGGCTCTCCTGCCATTCCTTTCTTTTCACGTCATTCGTGACTACCGTTATTCAACATCTTGATTCCGTTGTGCTTTGTGACTTAATTAATAGAGAATATTAGCATAATTTTCTACTTCGCCGATTGCTCTTGAAAAGAACAAGTCAATCACAAACCAAAAGAGATAAATCTAAAATAAAACTATTTATAAAATAAAAAATTAATTTATATAAATATTAAGGAAAAAGTTAAAACATTTTTGAAAAGTCTAGAATAATTGTTACATATATTTAGATACAATAATTAAAAGAATTAACTTAAAAAATGTAAAATTAACATTAATTACACAATTCTACAAAAAATAATTATTTTTTAAACACAAGAACAAGACTAGTTACTTTTTATAGTTTTTTGACGCTGAATACTTTTCCAAATTGTTCTATCATGCAATTTTAAAAAATTTGCAATTAAAATTGCATGAGAAATTGCTATTTTAATGTATTTTGTCATATTATAACTACGATATACAATGTGTTGTTTTATTGCAGTCAAAATTAAGTATATCTTCTTAAAACTTTCAGTTTTCAAAAAGAATTTGTTGTATCAATTATGATTAATAAAGTATTGATGATTAAATATATGAGATCTATTACGAATTAAATCATTGTTCATCTTAATGAAGATACTACAAATTATATAAAAATTGAGTACATTCTTTAAAGTATAATATATTTACGGTTAAAATTGCACAATTTGTCTGCATAGTTTGTGAGAAATTCAAAGTTAAAAGTTGCAATTTTTATATGTATCTTCATGAGTAAGAGCAAGACAGATATATGGCAATAGCAATTTATTACATTGTAACTTCGTAAATAATGCTACCATTTGAATAAAAAACTTTATTATAAAATTTTACCATTGTAAATTTTTAAAAATCAAGAAATGCTTCGTAAAAGCATTCACTAAGAAAAATCTATCAATTCCTGAATAAAAATACGCATTTTTATTAATATTAAGCTTCTTTCAATCAATATGATATATTTATAAAATAAAGCGAATTATCTAGATTCTAGATTTTGACGAGGAAAATATTTTATACATGAAATGTTAATCGTAATTTCTAAAAAAAATTTTCTGTCTAAGTATTCTTTTAGAAAATGTTTTTTTAGGAAATATGATTAATATATCATGTACAAAATATTTTTCTCTCGAAATATAGATGATATTTTACTTTATTTTATAAATTCGTATTGTTTAAAATATGGGTTAAAAGAAGCTTAATATCGATAAAAATGGATATTTTCATTCAGTCTTGTTCAGGAACTGGTACGTTTACCTGACGTCCTTTCTGTGTAATAGCGAGAAAACCATTGTTCTCCGCATGAGAAGCAAATAAGTGAGTGAGATGCGGAGATATCTCTTTCCTTTGCCTCTTGCATAGTGAGAACTAGGGAAAGATGGTAAACAAACTTTCTAAGGATCTACCAAATAGTTTTCAATTGTTTATTTAAACTTAACGTCTTCAAGGATATTGACACATATGTGTACGTTTAGTTTTAGTGTATGAAATGACCTGACCTAACCTGGCACCGTCAGGTTGAAACAATATTGCTTAATATAAAAGATTTGCAATTTGTACGTACAAAAGGAGACCGGTTTGGGCTAGAAATTGCATGAAAGAATGTAGGTGAACTTTTAGAAATGAGTTTAGAAGTTTAGTGAAAGAGAATAGTGTGTTCAAAATTTTTCGTGCATACGTGTATTACATAAATAACATAAATACGTGTTATTAACATAAAATTAACATAAAATCGGACGTTCGGCACTTTGTTGCTATGTGTACTTTAATCATGGAAAAGCATTTATTAATCTATTCAACCAATAAAAAGATTAACGTAAAAAAAGAAATAATTTTTGGTCGGTAAAACAGCGGGCCGTCGGAGTTCGGCCGTCAGTTTTGGATCCCCTTAAAGGATTAGAACCCATGCACTAAATAAAGACACTCCCCGTACTTTGTAGTAAAAGAGTACATTTGCTAACACTTGTTCACACAATGAAAGGTTTTGCGAGTCTTCGCGGTTACAATAGACAATACGAGCGCTATACATACGGCTGAATGGAGGTAAGATGGAGAAGGATAACGAGGTTCAGACTAGAGAATAAAATGAGGGAAAGTAAATATTGAGACAATAAAGAAAATGTAGAATGTGTGGAAGTGAAAGAGAGACGTGGAAACATGCTGAGAAAAATAATGAATGGGAAGTGGAGGGGAAGTTAGCAAGATGTAATGGTGAGAATTTAAGGAGAAGAGGAGAAAGAGAGGTAGAGAAGAAGAGAGAAATGAAAGGGTGATAGAGGAAAAAAGAAATGGAAAGAAAGGAAAAGAAAGAGGAAAATGTGAAAGAGAAAAGGGCAGAGAGGAAGAGAAAGAGGAAGATGGTGTGTGTGTATATGTGTGTGAGAGACAGAGACAGAGACAGAGACAGAGACAGAGAGAGAGGGGGGGGAGAGGAGGGAGAAAGAGTGGAGAGAGAGGGGGAGAGAGAGGGGGAGAGAGAGGGGGGAGAGAGAGGGGGGAGAGAGAGGGGGGAGAGAAAAGTATAACAATAAGAGATCCTAATATTTCTAAGAAAAAAAAAATGTTTTATAATTTATTACTTCACTAACGGTCGTTTCTAGATAGTTACTTGATTTCAACTTTAATTCCTCCCACAAGTTCTGAGAAAAACTTTGTGGTGATGGATTTCGATCTTATCATAACGAACCGTTAGAGATGTCCATCAGCAGTATCTTAACAATTTCTAGGCATATTTTATTTTTTGACCAACTATTACTGATAAATTTCTGCACTTCACTCAACTGTGAAGAGAGTCCAATCTACGACTGCGAAACGCTTTTTACATTATTAGACACATGATATGTATACTTTTGTTGCGACTCACGATTTATAGAATTCTTTTTTGCGCTAATTATAAGACTTGCATTTGAATGTAGCATTAAATGTCTTGTAAATTCACAAGTGTTAATATATGTATGTACATCCAATCATAATTTGGAAGCCTTCTCAAGCCTTCTCTTTATATTTTGTTTTATTTTGAGAGCTTCTTTTTATTTTATAATAATAAAAGCAGTCTTTCTACCAGATTTTTTTAACAAAATGATAATCACACAATTAAATTTAGAACTATATATTTTTCTAAAAGTTTTGGATTATTTTTGCAAAAAATAAACAACTTAAAGAAAAAAGACGCTGCGTGAAGAACTAGTAAAAATATTTAGCAGTCTGAAATTTCGTAAATAAATTACTTTTTTGTACTTACATGAAATAGAATGACAAAAACAACTATACTTTCGGAAAAAGCGTCGAATTTACTACAAAAATAATGCTAGTAAATATTTGAAATGTAATAATTACTGCCGGCAAATTAGCGGCGAGTGTAGTGCAAGTTTATAGTGGCAAATTTTTTGATAACAACTTTTGTTCTAATTGTTACTACAAATCACTGAAAGTTCAAAACGGCAAAATGTGTGTTTGTGTGTTTGTTTTGATAACAACTTAGTATCTTGCCTTCACAATTAGCATTCGTCATTTAAAGTCATCCGTATGTATTAATGAAGAATTAAATAGGTGGCGTAATTAGCTGCTATATATGGCGTAATTACCTGCACTGACCTTATTATTTACTTTCGTTGACAGATTAAAATCAAACTTCAAGAAATTATTTATTATTATCAAAAGCTTCTAAT
This sequence comes from Lasius platythorax, assembly GCA_963971435.1. Lineage (NCBI taxonomy): Eukaryota > Metazoa > Arthropoda > Insecta > Hymenoptera > Formicidae > Lasius > Lasius platythorax. The sequence goes on from OZ020549.1 coordinate 7,807,471, forward strand.
GAATTAGGTATCGGTTCATCATCTGTTATTATCTTAGAAAAATTAGCAATTCGTTATCTTACTCCCTTTTCCCTATTATATTTTTTTTCATATTTTTTAAAATATTATCAGATTTTATATATAGTCAAATTATTTGAGTTTTTACTCATGCTATGCGATTTAAAGGAGCTTTTACCTTTAAAAATAGTTGACAATGAAAGTAGTAAAGTTTCAAAAATAAAAAAGTTAACGCCAAAAAGACTTTACTATTTATTAGGATATTGCAACTCTCCCCCTCAAAAATTAATCCATTTATTGAAATAAAATCAAAAGTAGCGGATGCATCTCCAGGCTATTTTTAATTAGTCTGTGACGCTACGTGCTAGTTAGTGAGATTTTGCCAGCAACTCTGTCTTATATTAGAAGATGAAGGCAAAGTAAGCCTTTGTATTTTTGTACACATCAGCCTTTACAAATAAAATTATTCACAATTGCATAAATTACGGATTTAGTTTTTCTGAAATTCGCAATTCCTAAGACAAACCTAACTTAGACACTAATCCCGTTGTATACTGAGAGACACAATAAACATATTCAAAGCTAATTATGTCTTATCACTGGCAGCGATCTTTCTTCTTGTTATGGGAAACATGAATGGAGAATACACATATCTTTATATATATTTTAGAATTCTTTCGAATTCTTTTTCTGTTTGAATAAAATTTGTTCTAATTTAGTTTTAACAAAGCAAGATTTTCAGTATTTCTATTTTTATTCTTTTTATCTGAATTTTACAAAATGTATTAAAAATTTACTATAAAAATTTAAAGAAGCAAAATATTTAATAATTTTACTGGATATTTGAATTTCTCAAACATCATATCTCTTTTGTTCATAGATATCAATAGCGAAGATACTCCAACAGCACAACTTTTTCAAACAGAATGGCGAAATAATATGACAGAATTGAAAAGTGCGTATTCAACCAAAGAAGCTGATATCAAGACCACAATCGAAGCAAAGAAAAAACCTGTAATAGACTTAAAAACCAAAGGTGATCAGAAATACCAAAAACCTTTAATCAGAGATGATGATTCGAAAAGAAACGCAGATTTCGATGCCCTAATGACGTTATCAATTTCATCCACGATGACTCCAATAAAGATTGATCAATCTTCAATGACAACAAAATCCATAAATGCCACAAGTGTATCGATTCCATTTCTTCTTCATGCAAAACCGATAATTGCTATGACGAAGACGACACCAATCAACTTACCCACACCGACACCAATCAATCTTACTGCCCAGAATATAATAAACACTACAGTGGAGATTCAAACTACGGAAGAAACAATATTGAAAGGCAGAGCATTAAACATTTCTTCTCCGGAACCAACGAACTCATTGCATACTAATATCACGGATCTTAGCGACATCAGCATGGACGAGGATGACAAGGATGCCGAAGGTAAACATTAAAGAGAATGTTATAGCTCGAAAGGCTATACAAGTTTATTTCATTTAAAATAAGAATAGGTAACCGAAACGCTAAAACTGCGAATTCAGCAAGTTAGAACTATTAGGTTAAATCTAAACAAAGATATGTTTAATGCAGTACAAGCAGTTAGACATAAACGTTTTAACAAGTGAATTTGAGAAGGCTTTGATATTGAATATCCACAAATAGGGAAAATGGGTTAATTGAGAGCCGGATGCCGTAAACAAATTCTTTTTTTTCCAATCCGATTGATTATGTACGAGGAAAGTTTGGAAAATAGGTTACAAGAGCGATTAATGTTAATTAATTTTGAAAAACGTTTATTGATATAAGTGACATATAGAATTCTTAAGACATCTTTAGTTATTTTTCAACATAATAACTGCCGATGTCAAGGCACTTGTTCAGTCTGGGGACCAGCTTTCGTATGCTAGCATCATAGAAGTCCGCCGTCTGTGAGTTCAATCACGATATGACCTCATTTTTTATCTCACCATTGTCATCAAATTTATTTCCAGCCAAATGAGTCTTCAGATAGACGAACAAGTGGAAATCGCTAGGTGCAAAGTCAGGGTTATGAGATGGGTAGTCCAAAACTTCCTAGTTGAAGCTCTGCAATAACGCCTGAGTGCTGTATGAGCTCTCGCGTTACCGTGCAAAAGGCGAAGTCCGCGTCAGTATTCCACGTCGTTTGTTTTGAATTGCACGTCGCAATCTTTTCATGGTTTCGCAGTATACTGCAGCGTTTATTGTGATCATGAAATGTGGCATAAAATCGAGAAGAAGCCCTCTTTTGTCTCAAAAATCGTAACTATGATTTTTTTTGTTGATTTTGCGGTTTTGAACTTTTTGGCTGACGGAGAATGGATGTGCCGCTACTGCATCGACTGCCTCTTGCTTTCAGACGTGTGATAAAAAACCCACGTTTCATCCTTAGTCACAATTGAATCGAGAAGTTTATCTCCTTTGGCATAGCGTGTGAGAAAATCGAGAGATACAGCCATTCGATTTTTTGGTGATCTTCTGTTAACTGTTTGGAGACCCATCGCGCACACAACTTACGGTAGCCTAGAGTTCCTGTTATTGCCTCGTGCAGCACAGTTCGTGAAACCTCTGAGAATTTTTGATGAAACTCATTCAACGTTAAACGCCTATCATCACGAAATTTTTCCTCAACTTTCTGAAGCAAATCATCTGTGATCACAGACGGCCTGATCACAACGTCCATTCTTCTTTCACTAAACTTTTTACACTTTTGCTACATGCTGCTTGCTCATAACATCACCATAAACATCCACGAGTTGACGGTGAATTTCAGCAGCAGCTTCTCCTTTCGCGTTGAGAAAGCGTATGACCGACCGCATTTCACACTTGGTGAGATTCGGTATCGGCATATCCATCTTTAATCTGTGCCTGTCACAAATGCGACCCTGCAATTGAGTTCAATGAGCTTCACATATTATATTAAACATTAAAATAAGAACAGTAAAAGAAAAGAAAAGCAGGTTCTGAGCGCAGCGCATAATCGCCACTTCCGCCTGAAAGACTATGGCGAATTTTCCGAGTGGGATTGATTCACTAATCCCTCTCCCTCGAGTAAATGCCCGCTCCAGAACTCGAGCCAGTTCTGGAGCTATCTGTAAAAAGGATGATCTCACTATTTAGCATTGTGCCTTGCGGCCTAAACCTGTCTTCCTGCCACGTTTTGAATGGGCTTTCAGGGCGCGTATAACTGGAACTTTTTCCTATCCCATTTAGAAGGTGGGATGAGAAAAGATTCCATCGGGCAGCTTGGTGTGCCTGGTATCAGCCCTCCACCTTCCCTCACAGCCTAGCCGATTCGCTGCCGACGCAACCGCAGTTATAACGGCCTGATGAAGTGGCTCGATACCGAGCAACATTCCCATCGCCGCCACCGGTGTGGTTCCAGCGTCGTCTTCGCCGTTTTTCTTTGAACTTTGGGCCACCATACCACCGTAGCATATAGCCGAGGGCAAAAAACAGCAGAGTAAATCCAATGGACCACCCCTGACCTAATATCTCAGGTCTGGCCAAAGGCCCTTCTGCATCCAGAAGTAAAAGGCCACGCTCTTACATTTAATCTCCAGGTGCTCCTTCCATGTCAGCTTCCTATTCAGGATGACCCCTAGATATTTTACCGACCCAGCCGGAGTTAACCTAACACCTCCCAAGATGGGTCATTCTATAGTGCCCAGCTTGTATTTTCGAGTGAATATGACAAGTTTGGACTTCCGAAAATTTACCGAAAAATCGGTGCTGTCACACCATTCCTCTACCGCCTCAAGGGCGCTCTGCATGAGCTCCAGAAGCGTTTTCAAAAAGGGGGTCCTTGCACAAAAATTGCCATATCATCTGCACGTAATCCCTGCGCGTAAAAGCCCCTATCGTTGAGGTTCCTGAGTAGTCCGTTAACTACTACACACAAAAAAAGTGGCGAGAACACTCCACCTTTTGGAACCCTCATTCCACCCAACCGCTGACGTTAATTGTGCCGAGCGTTTTTACGATCCGTCGTCGGTATTATTAAAAGTATATTTTAATTTTGTGTATACGTATTATTTAAATTAATTACATACCATTAATTTTAAAATTATTTGGTTATATCATAAGAGACGGAAAAGTTTGGAAATTATATTTTTTAAAATCAAAGAATATTTCAGTCTTCATGGAGATCTAAACAATCTGAATATTTTGCAGGCGGAGAATACATCGCATCTCACAATGAAACTGCCATAAACATTTCTTCGACATTATTTCCGAAAATATCAATATGTATCTATGGAAATCATACTTATTCAGTAGGTGAAAAACTTATCAGAGATTGCAAGGAGAAGTGCATATGTTCCGAAAATGGAATTATGGATTGTCAGCCATTATGTGTTTTTCCTAATATCAAGGCGGGCAAAAATATTGAAGACCCTTTGTGTCAAGGAAAATTAACTACTGAGGAATCATGCTGTGCCCGTGTTCTTTGTGCTACAGATTCGGGTACGTTTTCTTATATCCTGAAAAATCATTGAGTTCAACATAGACTGAAGTAAGTCCACGATTTATAAATTCATACTTCGTTTATATTTATCCACTTCTAAAATAAAATAATACGTATAAATAAATTTTATAAATTATAAACTTATCTTATTCTCATATTAAATTCTTTAACTTTATTTTTTTACTCAAAAGATACTTAAGAGATTACTCTCTTAATCAAGAGATTTTATTTTAGTATATTTATTATAACGCTAGAATAAACACATTATCACTTTTTATTGAAATGAAAAGAATTTTGCATTATAGTTAAAACTATTCCACAAATATACAATTTTCAAGCAACATTAGAGATGGTATGTAAGCTATCTATATTTCATTCAAAATCCTTTTTTATATTTTTGTGGGATAGTTATGTTTCTTATTAAAAAAACTATTCAATATAAAAAAAATATGCTGTTGCAGCTACTAAATCGGAAGAAATGTGTACATTTGGCAACAAGACCGTATCTAGAGGACAACGCATTGAAAATGGCTGTTCCGAAGTATGCATCTGCGAGGCCGGCGGTCATTTAAAATGTCAGCCCAGATGTCCAAATGAGACTATTTCCATAGTCAATCAGCATGAACGCTGCGTCGTATTACCCGATCCTAGGTATAATCGTCTTTATCGGATGAAACTATCTATCACAAACGATTGGAACGTATGAAATAGAATGGTTCATAAACGAGATAATAACTAATTACTTGATCTTTAGAGATGCCTGCTGCACTATTACACTTTGCGACGTTACTTTGGGCGACCATGAGATTAAACCGGACAATACCATCGACTTAAATGTACATTTGATAGATGTAAAAGTGTTGAACTCAACGGCAATCAAACTGAAGATGTCTGCAAAAAACCTCCAAAATGTTACTATAGAGATTTCACAGAACAATCACGTGTGGAGACAACAGAAACCTGATAAAGGTTGGTAAAACTTTATTAATAACAACGAAGAAGAATTGTTAACATTTTTTACTTAGATTTTTACTTAGATTCCAAAGCACAAAAATGTAACTTTTTTAGAATTTAACCCGTACTTAAGAGCATAAATATTTTATTATTAATTTTTACATACATAATTATAAAGGATTTCCAGGAAAAATCTTATAAAAATTTCTAATGAAATTGTTTTATTGCTTACTATTACATTTATAATTAAATTATAATGCCTATGTACTACACAAGTGATTTTTTAATTATACATACAGATATTTAATATTAATTACGAATAAAAAAAAACAGGAAGTTTTGTTTTACAGAGTATCTCTGTATCTCTGTATCAGAGTATCATATCTTATCTTCTAATTCTTGTTTTATATAAATCATAAACGTGTTAAATAATTATAACATATAATAATTAACATATAAAACATATGAAATGAACATATGAAATTTTCCATGAATTAGAAACGATAATTAATGTTTAAGTTTGCTCATTATAAATAGAACAACTTTCCATATAATAAATACTCGTAATAATATTTTGTAATAACGATACTTTTCTTTGTTGGCTTTCGTTAATTACAGAATACTGTTAGTCTTGGAAAATTTAATTGCAAAAAGAAGAATTAGAAAGACAAAGCTATATATAGTATATTTTACAGATGGTATTATTTCAAGTTTGGAACCCGCACACACATACTACGTTCGTGTGACAGAAGGAAGTCGTGCCGGACCAGTCGTACAAGTGTTTCTGCCAGCGGAAGTAGTAAAGACGAACATTTCAGAGAAAACGTCTGACAAGAATTCCTGCAATTACAGAGGAAAATCATATAAAATTGGCGCAGAATGGTACGATGAATGCATCTTCTTCTGCATTTGCGCGGAAGGTGGCAAAATTGAATGTAACACAATAGAGTGTCCCACAGACTTTGGACTGGATGTGCTGGATCCTCACTGTTTAGATTGGGAAACAGTTCCAGCGAATTTTGTTCCAAAGGCACCGCAGTGTTGTCCTCAGGTATGATCTTCAACAATTTTTTCTAAACTGCAAGTTTAACAGAGTGTGTGCCATATAGATAAAATACACAGACTGATACTATACTGTATTTTTTGTCAAAAAATACATCTTTTTTGGCAAAATTTCCGGAAATGCATCATTTTCGAGATATCTTATTTTTCGATATATTCACTATGATACTCCCCTAAAGCATGTCAAAATATTCTTCGCATGAGCAATTCACAATGATTAAATAAAAAACGACATAATAACGTCCACACCTATCAAGAGACACGGTAGTGTCTCGCGTCAAGTCACACGCAACAATAGCAAGGCCTTTTATTATAAGACCGGTTAATTGCCTTGGCTTGGCAATGTTCGGAAGCGTTCGACTGTCGAAGCCTAGGGGGAATTTCCGTCGCAAACCGTTAATAAACATGTGAGCGTTTAAAAAAAGCACGGTGTGTCTCTGCTCTTGTTCGACTGATATTCGTTGGACGGCAAACTTCCAGCGGATGGTCGGCCGGATAACGACGGGGGATGCATTATTACAAATGATGTGTATGTGTGGTTCTTGCAAACAGAGAGAACTAAACTTGACAAGAAATTTCTATTAAAGTAAACATGTAAAAATCTGAAATTGCAGATTTTTTATCTCGTAAATTCACGCTATTCTTATGTTTTATAACTTTGAACGTTTTTTATATTATAATCTCATATATTCAGTTTATATTTTCCAAGTATTTCAATTGTTTGAAAATAGAAAATTTTCGTCAAGTTTAATCATAAGCATAAACATTATTTAGTAAGTACGAAATATTGGATAAGCTCACTTCTATTGTATTGTCCATGTTTCTGTAGTTTCGTGAAAAACTTTCTTGACGTGTGTCCAGAGAAAAAAAAAGAGAAAAGAGAAGAGAAAAGAGAGAGAGAGAGGAAGGAGGAAAGAGAAGAGGATAGAGAGAGAGAGAGAGAGAGAGAGAGAGGGAAGGAAAGAAGGGAGGAAAAGAGAAACAATCAGAAACTTATTTACCATCTATTTATTTCTGTATAAAAAGCATTAGGATTTATATTGCTACAATCAACACATTAAAAGTGTACAATCTTGTTTAAAGGCATAACGGTTTGCATTTCCCGATGCGCAGATCGGCTCGTCAGCACTAGGATTCGGGAGAAGGGAGAGATTCAAGCTTATCCCGTTCGATTAAAACAGACTTTATTGGTATGATGGATGATATTTGTACAGATAAGTTGCATAACCGTACAGAAGAATTTTGTTAACTAGAATCGTACAGTTTTATGAGCTAGAACGCAGAACGCAATTTTCTATGGATTAGAGTGCGGTATCCCTTATGGAAAAAATACTCAAGTATTGAGTGTTTACATTCAAAATTGAGTATTAACACTCAATTTTGGGAGTTTACTCTCAAATTTGGATGTATACACTCAAATTTTGAATGTTTACATTGAAGACTGAGTGTTTACACTCAAACGTTGAGAGTGTACACCCAAAGATTGAGTATTTATACTCAAAATTGAGTGTATACATTAAAAGATTGAGTGTATACATTCAATGACTGGGTGTTCACACTCAAGTTTCAGTGTAAACACTGAACATTTAAAAGTTTACTCTCAACACTTGGGTATGACACTCAATGGATGAGTGTAAACCCTAAATCTTTGAGTGTTATTCTCAACTTGAGAATTAATTTGAGTGTTACTCTCAACTTAAGAGTAACGCTCAAATTAACTCTCAAGTTGAAAATAACACTGAAGTTAACTCTCAAGTTGAGGGTAACACTTAAATCAACGCTCAAATTGAGTGTTATTTTGAGTATCTTTTTGAGTGTTTTTTTCCGTAAGAGTATTTTACAAGTAAAAGTATGGATCTTACTGGCTAGAGCGCGAGATTTCACAAACAGAAGCACGGAATCTTATTGGCTAGATATTTTATAAGAGGAAGCGCGGAATCTTAATAACTAAAGCACGGTATATTACAAGCGGAAGCGCAAAATCTTACTGGTTAAAGCCGAGGGAGCCCAGCAGAAGGCGCAAACACCCGCTTCTCGAATTTTATGATATTATGTTAGTTTTATGATATTCAAGAATATAATAAAAAATGCATATTGTATATTAAATATTGCATTAATTATAAATATACATATAAAAACATACAAAGTAAAGCATAAATGTTATGTGCGACGAAATAATATCTTCGAAAATAAAGATTTTTAAAAATCTTAATATCTAATTATAAAAATCTAATTATAAAAATGCTTAAAATAAAAGAGTTGCAATAAGAAATATTTTTATCCAAACAAAATCAATAATTAAAATACCAAAAATATCTAAAAAATCTATAAGACTTTTCAGATCTTAGAGAAAATGGTTAAATAAGTCATCAGATGTTTGCATGGTACAGTATTTAAAATATATCGCTATTCTTTGTTTGTTTTTAGCAGTGAAACCAGTTTCGATTTTTATTTGTATTATTACTTAGATTTTTCCAAAAATAACCTATCAGTTTTTATTCATTTATTTTTCAATTTTTATTTATTTTATTTTTAGATTTCATCATAAAGATATGTGTATTGTTTAAGATATAATATATTATGTTTGCTATAAGCATTACATACGTAATGTCATTTTCAGTTATCTTCAAAATATAATAACGACAATTATTTTTTTTTTACAAAAAATCGGTTTTTTCTAATAAAAAATTCCGAGAAAACTTTTTATCAAGTTTCTATATTCTATAATATTAGAATAATAACTTTTCTAGGAGGTACGCTGTAGAAATAATGGTTCCTGTAACTATGAAGGAGTTATGTATGATAATTGGAGCGAATTACCCTCAAACGTCACCGGCTGCGAGAAACGTTGTTATTGTGAAATGGGCAATATATCCTGTCAAGCTGCTTGTAAACCTGTACCAGCTCTACCACCTACTAATTTGCCGTGTTCTCCTCATCAGGCAACATTGATGCATTTACCTGTTAATCCATGCTGTTTACAGTGGGCTTGTAGTCATCCGTCGTCACAATTGCCAGGTAAATAACGGTTTAAGAATGAAAACAAAAAATAACTTTTTATTTATATATTTATATACAATACACTTACATACAATAAACATATAATACACTTTCTATTAATCCTAGTCTAACAACTCTTGATTTTTAAGAATGCACGCAGTATTCAGGATATGAGACATTTTTAACTTCTTGAATATTATTAACATTTATGTAAACATTTAAAGTAACTTTCATCATTTGAATTTAAATATGATTTAGTATTTATTTGTTGTTAACATTATTCAATCTATATTTAAACTAGTAATTAGTAAAACAAGTTATCTATATCTCGGAATAGCCCGAGCGATATAGAGAAGTAAACAAATTTTTTATAAAAAGCATAATAACATAACGAAGTAAAACTTATAAAAAACAATTAAATGATCCAAAAAACTATAAAATATATTATCAATGTCTTTAATAATCTTGCTGTTTTGTTCGAAGAGAAGAAGAGAGAGAGAGAGAGATCCATATTTACTCATTTTCATCTTTAAATACTCTAATTCAAACGTTATTAAAATGATTTTAATGAAAAAATTAACTTAATTGAATATAAGTTGCAATATATCTATTTTTTTCTCGTTTTTAATGTAATATTTTGCCGACTTTTAAAGAAAATGAGATTTAAATAATTTTTTCAATCTTTTTGATAATAGTCTAAAGCAGAATTTTGAGAATTTAATTTTACTATTAAGCAAATATTCGCAAAAACCATTAATCTATATTGATATTATTACCTGTTCGAAGACTCATTATATATTCTCACATATTTCTGGACCTTATCATATTAATATAATTATATTATTTTATATTGTATTATATATATACATATGTATATAATTATATATTATATTATATTATTAATAATAATTAATAAGATAGATTAATTCTCACATTACTATATGTAATGCGATATAATATCAAATATATTATGATGTATTATAGGTTTGGACCATAATATTGTACCTCCAGGCTTCTCATTACCTGGATTTGCAACTGCATCTTCCTCCAATGAAGTCATAATGCAAATACTGGAAGCTCTAGATGAACATACAGTTCGGCTAGTATTTACTATACCTCAAGTTCTAGTAGGACTGCATGGAAGAGTCGAACTACGATATACCAGCGATAAGACGTATGTAGTGAAACATTAATTACTGAATTGTGCAAAAATCTGTTCGAGCTTTATAGATTTAGCAGAAAATCTTGATCTAACAATATGGTACTCTCAACCAGCCAGACCGCGTATAGATATACGGGCTTACTTGTTTAGGATATTTCTCGTCTAAGTATACCTTCTGGAAGATGTCTTCACCGATGGCGTTCACATATACGATGGTTTAGATGTGTCTGTGTCTGCTATCTCCATAAATTATTTCTAAGTTGGATGTTTTCCTACAAATATGATCCAGAGAAACAGATCATATTTTATTAAGAAACATCAAGATCTTTATTTATCAATCAGGAACTAGTAACTTTATTTAAAACGAGATTTATGTATACAATATAGAGAAGCAACAAATTTTTCGTATTATTTATGTTCACTTAAGTGAGATAAACATTCATCTTTATACACTTGTTTCGTTCAAACTTCTCAAAATTTTTAATTAAAAATTTCTAAAGTAATTTTATCACAATTAAAACAGAAATTTACACAGCTCATTGTTCCATTTATACGAGCACAAGAGAGAAAATTTTGCGAATCGAATATACTACTCATCGCAAACGAATTCAAACAAAACAAGAATATTATGAATAATTATTAAGACATGGCCTCTATGATGCTTAATCTCGTTAATTTTAATCCTCTGGAAGGATAAGAATAAAATATTCCTAAAAAACGAAAATTAACGGATACCTTCTCTACGGTGCGAGCTGTCCAATAATCATGCAGGGATTGTCCCAATTGCGCACATTACCAATCGGACACAAAGATATTTCCTGACACATTCCCGATCGGACACATTCCCGATCGGATACAGTCCCAATCGGACACAGTCCCGATCGGACACAGATCCGTTTGAACAAAGTTCCACATGGGTTTGTAGTTTTCTGCGCGAAGCGAGATCCACCCATATCGACCGGTGCTTTCAGTGTGTGTCGAAGTCAAAATTGTACAATTACAAAGGTTTGCAACTTTCCGCATGAAGCAAAATTTACTTTACCTCATCGATAGAAACTGTTTCCGATCGAGCCTGTATCCGAACGGGACTGTGTCCGATTGAGATTGTGTCCGATTGGGACTGTGTCTGATCGGGAAATATCGCCGTGCCCGATTGGTAATGTGCGCAATCGGGACTTACTTGTCGTGCACTTGCGCGAATGCACACGAAGCTATTGTCTGCGCGAACCATCACGTGATCTATCATTATGATGTAGAGAAGAAGCAATATTAGTCTGCGTTGTGAAAGTACGTGTAGAGGAGAAACCAAAATTAATGGAGCCAAATTTAAGAAAATTCTACTGCAGAATTTTTTAGAAAAATCGTTCCGAAAAAATTTTTTACAAAAAATTGTTGCAAATACTGCGTTATAGATTGTTATAAATTACAATTTATATTGGAAGCTAATTTTAATATTTATTTATGCTAACACCACAATTTATGTTATATTTAATTAGCTTGCTTGATCAAAAGTGGTTTGTATGACGAAAAGTTCATGTGACTGTAAGTTGCGCGCGCACACGCGCGCACACACACGCGCGCACACACACGCGCGCGCACACACACACACACATATAAGAACTATTTGTATATACTTATCTCCATTTTTTTCATATAGTATCATCATAATTCAATATATCCAATCTTAATATTGATCTTTGGCATTTCTCATTTTCTAGAAATTTCGATCCATCCACGTGGAAAGTACAAGTGTTTGCTCCTCCTAATGACTTAATTGCAACACCTCAACTTGAATTTGAATTAGGTGATTTAAAGCCGATGACTGAATATAAAATGAAGATTACAGTGAAATTGAAGGATTTGACCAATAGTCCAACTAGCAAGATTTACAGTATACGCACGTTAGAAAAACGTGCGGAAGTGACTTTGCCTCCGCAAATACTAATTGACGCTGAACTTAGAATAGTGGAAACGAACTCTACCTGGATCAATGTTATGTGGAAGAAATTCACAGATTACGAGTTACAATTCATAGATGGCGTTCAATTGAGATATAAAGAACATGATGGTAAAGTTTATGCGACGACACCACTGATCCATCGTGCTGTAACAAATTGTGTAATCGAAAACTTGAAACCATCAACTACGTATGAAATCGGCATTTACTTTATACCATTCCCGGGACAATTAACGGAGTTAATAAGCGAGAAAACGGTAAAATATTTACTGCTTATTGAAATCACTTTTTCTTCTTCTTTTTCCTTTTCTTCTTTTTCTTTTTCTTCTTCTTAATTTAAGACTTGGCCCTGTACATGAAATTATTTTATATTTGTAATTTTTCGTTTAACTATAAAAATATCTTAAATATTAATTTGATAGTTTAAATGTTGATAATTATATGTACATATACATATATTAAAGTATTAGGAATATTAAAATTATCGGTAAAACTGCATAAAAGGTTACACCTTACCGATTTTAACGCCACTTAAAATTCTAACCTAACCCAAACCTATTTGCAGTTTTAAAAGTTAAGTTGCGCAACGTGGTAACCGTAATCCTTAACAGCACACATGTTCAAAGATGTTCAGAGGACACCCAGAGGATATTTTACATCCTCTGATGTCCTCTGAATGTCCTCTGGACATCTTTTGAACATGTGTGCTGTTAGGGATGAAGTGCAAAATCTAATCCATCCAATTTTATAATAATACGTTGCGCAATCACACTCGGTACTTCTGCTTCACTCATGCTGATAGCTACTGAACTAACGTTCACGGAGGTAAAAGTACGATGCCGAATGATGCTAGACACGCCCACCGAACAATCAGTGGCGTCTCGTTGTCGCGCGCTAAAGGGTACTACCGTAGTACTGAAAGTCTCCTTTATATTTGAACCACCCTCGTAATATAGTGTTTAATTTTATATTTAAGATATATCTAAGAACAATTATAAAAATAATCTATTTCTTTATTTTAATTTTTGGGATTGATCTTCTTTAAACTTGACTTTATTTTCTTTCTAGAATACATTATTATTGTCTATTATATAAGTCATAATATAAGGAAAGGAAGACGAGTAGTAACACTTGTATAACATGCTTATATGGAAAACAAGATAATATATATATGTATATATACATATGTACATGTATATAATATCACTAATAGTACAATCTATTGTAACAGATTCAGGTAGCTACGTTGATGGAGCCAGACCCGTACTCTTTCGATGTAAAAGTTGAGATTAAGACGATCAAATCAACAAACGTAGAAGTGCTATGGAATGGTGTGCCTTATCCAGAGGACAAATATGTGAACATTTATCGTGCAATTTACCAAAGTGACACTGGCAAAGAAGACACTAGTATTTTCAAAATTGCTAAAAGAGATTCTGATGCCAAAACCGTCATCAATGATCTCAAACCTGGTACTAGGTATCGACTATGGCTTGAAATATATTTAACGAATGGAAGAATAAAAAAGAGTAACGTACAGGATTTCATCACTAAGCCAGGTGTTCTCCTATCGGCCACTGTATCTCAACAAGGTAATAATATCTTTTTACAGCTTTTTTTAAATAACAGATTATCTTTCTTTTATTATTATTACTATTATCACATTATAAAATTATTCCGTTGAAAATTTATAAATGTTTGTATAGATCTTATAGAAAGAGTGCGGCCAAATTTCTCCTCTTTTTTCACCACTTTCAATTGAGTTAAATGATGACTTAAATAAAAGTTTATGACTAATAGATTAACCTTTAGAAATATTATGTTGAGGCGAGCAAACATTCTAAAGAAATAAGTGATCAAAAGAATGAGTGAGTCTTGCTTGTGCACATTAGTCATAAACTTTCATTTATAACCCATTATTTAGCTAAATTGAAGATGCTGAAAAAAGGGGAGGTTTTTCTATAGAGACTTGACTGCACTCTTTAGAAAAAAAGATCTTTGACAACATGTACATATTTAAAAAATATCTCAAAGAGATCTCGAAAATATCTTTTAGACACGCATGTTGTCTGGAATTATACGTAACATTAAATTGAAGGATATTGCTCACTTTGGGCTATCTGCGAACACAAACAAAACATATACCATTTTCTTTTATTTTAATAAAATTTAATATACGATTATAATAATTTTGCTATTATATGTATTATGTATATATTATATATATTATTTATTTTAGTGTAATAAAACATAAATTTCTATAAAGTCAAAGAAAATATTTACTCTTAAATTAAATAAAAATTAAAAATCTTAAATATCTTAAATAAAAATTAAATATCTTATATTTTAACATTTTTAAATAACTTTTAAAATGTTAAAACTTAAAAATTTAAAACAAAACTCTTTAACACTTACTACATATGTTATATTATGTTAAATTTATTTAAAAAATACATATTTCAATTTATTTTTAAAATAAATATTAAATATAAATATTAAATTAAATATTATTATTAAATATTAAATATAAATATTAAATTAAATATTATTATTAAATATTAAATATTAATATATTATTATTCAAAATAATAAAACAATAAGGCTCTTAAAAGGTCAAAAAAATAAAAATAGAGAGGCTAATAAGAACCAGCGCTAGACGAAGGTGCGAGGGTAAAGCTTTGAATCTTAATTAAGAATAGACGTTCTTTATCATATGTTTCGGTTCCGCTTCGAGCCATCTTCAGTAAACTGAGAGAAAAAAAAACCAATACAAAAATATATCGATTAGATGTGATTTGTGTAAAAAGTGGATATGCGACAATTAATACATACTATCGTATCAAAAGAGAATTACGCAAAAGAGATTTACGAATTGGGATGATTCTCCTTTTCTTACATTCGTGGAGAATCGCGGGATTCCACATGTACCGGATCGCGCGATACATATGATTACTTGCGTAATTCTTTTATGTGTAAATGATATAATTGTAATTTTATATAAACTATGAAATATCTCGTAAAATATTCATTTTTCGATTATCTCATCTTATCAATACTTTTTTGCACAAAATAATGAGATGAATCAATTGATGTAAAGAAAACTCATAGTTGTTTTTAAGAAAAAATATGTAGTTGCTAGTTTCAAATTACATACTTTTTACAAGTTCACGCGTCCGCTCAGAACATTGTTGTACAAAAAATATTACTTTATAATGTATATTTTACCTTCAAAAAATTGATGTACAAAAATATTGCTTTAATGTATATTTTATTAGTTAAATCTTTATTGCTTTTTTTAATAATCTCAAAAAAATAATATCAGAAAATTACGCCAATTGGGAATAAAAATTATGCATATAGAATTCTTTTATTATTGTGTTTCAATATTAATACTATTTTATTAAACAAAATACAATATAATTGTGTATTTGTGTATATGTAAATATTTTAATATAATTATACAACCAATAAGATATATTCTCTGATGAAGAATTTCTCAAGATGTAATAAATGTATCAATAAATATGATATAATTAAAATAATTAAAAGTAATAAAATTTAATGTAAAAACACTTAGCGTTGCTATGAGAATAAATAACGTTTTGATTTAGATGAATAATTATTATTATCTTCAGATATTGTATTAAAATATTAAAATGCAAATTAAAATACAAATTAAAATATGTCAAAATAATTCCACATAGCAGCGTCAAGTTTCTTTACATTCAATTTTATCACTTTTTATTATAAACAAATAATATAGCTTGTACTGGTCTTAACAATTACATTTCTTCAAGAGAATACAAATTAAAGTTTATTTTTTATCTTTAAATCTTTTTTATATGTTTATTATAAGTTAAACTGGATCATATTTTTCAGCCGGAAAAATCGCATCATTTCCTCTTTACGAAGGAGATTATTACGGTCCCTTGGTAATAGTGGCCATTGTGGCTTCCTTGGCGATACTATCGACTCTGATCTTGTTAATGATGTTGATGAAAAGACGAACGAGTAGTAAGGCCGACATATCATCTCGTAAAACAACATCAGCGTATGACAATCCTTCCTACAAGGTAGAATTACAACAAGAAACTATGGGTAATTTGCTGTTATTTTTTTTTATAACGTGAAGTAAACGCATCAATATAGCAATTGCTAAATATTAAGTCACATGGTTTGAACAAAACATAAATAAATAATTAAAACATCTGATAATATATTTTAAAATATAAAATTACAACATATTGATAAAAAACTATTTAGAAAGTATTTAATAAACTTTAAATAGTTTTTTCACAAATATGTTTTCTACTTAATAATTAGAGGCTCTAATAATAAATATATAAATAAAAGGAACGGGCCTAAAATATAACATATCAGAAGAAACATATCAGAAGATTTTTTCCTTACGGTTGGAACCGAGGGGAGGCTCACGAGGCTTGTCCATCGTTGTGTAATGACCGTGCATAGATGATTGTTTCATGATTATATTTTGCTGAAGAGGGTCCAATTCTAGGACCGAGAAGTACAATAAATTTCATTTATATATCTATATTACGCGTATAATTTACCGCGCTGGCTCTTAATTAGCCCGTTCCTTTTATTTATGAAAAGTAAAATTATCTAGTACAGCATAAAAAATATAATTTATAAAATAGTAATAATAAAAATAATAGTAATAGTAGAATAAAGAGCGGGTGGTGCGCGCTATAAGCTCTCAGTATTCAGCTCCTAGATCGAAAATTACACTGGTCGACATGTCAGATGCGGATTGAGTTTTTCGAATCATTTCCCGTAGATTTTTGGCCGCTGAATCCGAATCTGGCAGTAAAATTTTTCTACCCCTTTTGGTTTTTGAGAAAATTGAGGTCAAAGGTGCAAAAAAATGTATTTTTGGCCATTTTTGACAAAATATAGCTGATGAACTCGATGTGTTAGAAAATTCGACAATAGCTCAAAAGGAAGGTTAGACAATATACTTTAGGCCAAACAAACTCATAATTAATCCGCAATTACCTATTGCGAGCTACAACGTTTCTTTGTGGTGCGCGCGCGCTCACGTCTCACCAATCGCTGGTTGAATCAGAAATGAATACTTCAAAGTACACTACACTCACAATTTTCATCCGATTCAAGTTCTTTTTTAAAATTTCATCATGATTGTTTCTTTTTAGACCTGTGAAGATGTGATTACAATATCTAATGGAAGGAACAAAACTACAACAGATCACGAAATGGCAATCATCAATTTAAATGTCAAGGAAACTGCTTGAAGTCTATAATTTATTAAATGAATATTTATTTATACAATATGTATATTCACATCATTCCACACAATTTATATATAATTAAATTTTAACAAAATTTCTTAATATACATGCTAAATTAATATAAATATAGGTACATCACATAGAATAAGTATTGTTAATGTTATAACTTATAAATTAATGAATATAGATTATAGTATGTATATTAAGAAATTAGATTGTTAGATTTTAATTAAAGAGAGTATTGAGATTATTATAAAAAGAAGTTATTGTGTGAGATTATTATAAAAAATTATATTAATAATATACCTCGCTGCGTTATTCGGTAAATTTTTCCATATTTAGCTCACGATGTCTTGATAATTCTTTGAGCCAGAGGAAAAGATAGGACGTTTTAACTCGATTTAGTCTCAGGAATACATTGTTACAATAGTGCAATAGTCAATTTTTGTTAACATCTTGTGCGTATATATATAGAGTGGAGAAAAAGTAACGGAATACCTTGATATTTCGAAAACTACGGATTATTAGAAAAAAATGTTTAATATAAAAGTAGAAAAGCAACCCATTACATGGTAATGTTTGTATGAACTTGTAAGCTTGTGAAGATCATGTAACCGTCACGTTGATATTTTTTAATGGAAATATCCATTTTTCACTAGAAATACTTGTAGCTTACGTCAAGACGTTTTAAAAATGATATGATTAAACTTTTTTTCATTAAGAAGAGTTTCCAAAGTTAGAAGCTATAAAAGTTACGATTCCGCCCGTTCTATTAGTATTACCCAAGATGTACCAGGAGGTTGCACGGTAGAATTTACACCTCTTTGTGTGTATCTATGTGTTTGAATGCATCGACAAGCTCTTTGTCGAATGATGAACTCCTGAATGAGTAATTTGCAAGATTGTTAATGATATAAATATTACTCATTTCTGGATGATCAGGCGGAACATAGATGTCGGTTAGACAAGTAGACTTTTGAAAACACGATTGGTCTAACACCGCAATCACATCAATGGAAATACAGCACAACATTCGGTCATCACGGACCACAAGTTGACTAATGAGTTCGTATGAGATGAAGTGGAAATCTTGGACGAGAAGCTCATCCATGGAAAGCGATTGATGTCGAAGATGATATTCATCAAGAGACAAAGAAATAGTTTGAACTTTCAGACACGAAAAGTCTGCATCACGGTTATCTTACGATGATGGAGAATTTGTCTAAAGTTTAAACTTGACGCTCGTTGTTAAAGTCAACGTACAAAAATGTTGGCGGTTCTCATGTTTGTTTACATATCATTGTTTATACACCATTAATGTCATGCGATCAGTGTTAAGTACTTTTGTTTAATTAACTGACAGTTGCGTTCTGACTCGTGTGGCTCTCGGTGTCTTTCAACAGATGTAATGAGTCTCCTCTTACAACTCCGGTTACAATTTTGTTTCTAAGTTCGACACTGTTCTGCAGCTTACGCGATGATTTATCGATTGTTCAGATATTATACAATACTTCCAAACAACTATTGCCGTGTATTTTCTTTTTCACGACTGGAACCGGGAGGAGGCTTATTGCGATCGTCCGTCATAAAGATTGCTGAGATCATAGAAGAGCGTATGCAATCTTCAACTTGATTTATATGTATGTATTTTTATATGTAAATTTTCATTTTTATAGTTCACATTTTTACTGTCTTATATATTGTTTGATAGCTGCTAATGATGATCCAATCAAGAGACCGAAATGTATATAATGAATATAAACAATTAATAAATCACATTAGAAAGGAACAAATTTTGCGCTTTGATTACCACGCCTGAGTCTCAATTAGCGTATTTCTCCTTATTTATGGACTAATATTTACAATTATGTCAATTCCCAGGTAGCAAGCGCACGTCATTTTGACCTCAAATGACGTCATTTTCACGTCGAATGATGTCATTTTGACATCAAATGACGTGCATTTGCTACTTGGGTTTACATCCTCGATCAGCTCAAAGTTGCTTTATTCGAAAAAATAATATTGTTTAGAAATAGCTAATCTCTGTTAATATTTTCTAACATTTTTTTGAAAAATCCATGCAATGATCAAAATTCCCTTTAAATAATTCTTGTAACAGACGGATTTTATATGGATAGAACTTTTTTTTATTTTATGTACTTTTATGTAACATAGAGGCGATATCGTGTTGTTATATGTACAACTTTGCGAATCGAAGTATGCGGATTCTCAAGAAAAGATTGCAAAATATTTAGCACTTTATCGAGATTCATCGCTGTTACAGGTCTACCTTGTCTAGAACGGTTTTTGACAAAATTAGCTTCTTCAAAACATTTAATGCACGATAATAGATTTACAATTTAAATATATCGTTTATTAATTTTTAAAAGAATTTAATGCTCTTTATGTATTTGTTTAAATGGAAATCATGTCGAGTAGGTTGGAAAAGTAACTGTTGAATTCGTTACTTGTTACCAAAAAAGGTATCAAAGTTACTTTTCATTACAGATGAAATTTGTAACGCCGTTACCGTTACATTTATTGAAAAAAGTAATGGTAACGGTAATAGTAACGTATTACAAATAACGCGTTACTTTTCAACCATGAAATTTGCATATATAACACGTTATTCAATTTAATAATTACATATCACACAAAATCGAACTTTTATATTTTTTTATCTGGATTTCTCTATTTTTTTCCTTTAATCTCTATTCATATTCCACGCATATGCATAAATTGAAAATAATTAAATCGAAGTAAGAAAATATCAATAAAAGCCAAGCGCAGTAAGTAGGGTACATACACTTTATTATAAGTCTAAATATGCATCATAAGTATAAGAAGCTACGTTTTGATCCCTTTTTTTGGGCCATCTTCAGCAGTTTTAAAAAGTAATTATAAACATAGATTACATAAATAAATTCGCAACGCAGTCAAACAAGTATATAATAATAATAATATAATAATAATATAATAATAATTTATTTAACTTCAGCTTTTTTGTCAAGAAGTGGACTTGGTCTACAAAATTCCTTAGCCACACATACCTTTCATACTCACATTCATTCTTCTTATACCTCTAAGACTAGCTTATTTTATCACAGCCTTTCTTTCCTATTCTTAATTATTTCTTTTTTCTTTCAAAGTTTTCTCAATATCCTTCCTTTCGTGTTATCTATCTCGTCGCTCCATATTCTTCCTTCTATTTCTTTACATTTCTTACCTAAATCTCTAAACTAATCTTTAGTCGCATCGCATTCCTTAACATAATGACTTGTACAATCTTCACCTATACCGCAAAATACACATACTGTCGCCTCTTCCTCTAACCAGTACTTATTCCTATCTTCTATATTTCTACACCTTAACCTTAACAATGCTCTTACATTATCTCCTGTATTGCCTTTATCTGCACATACTTTCCTCAGATACCTTGGCTCTTCCAACCTTGTTTCCAAATCTTTATATTTCTTGTTATACCTGGCTTCCCTTATTTTACATTCCTCTACTTGCCTTCGCACTTCCCAATCCCTTTTTTCTACCTCCTTCTTTACATCAATTCCTTCCCTTCTTAAATCTTCCAAAGCTTTGATGCTCCATCCATTTCTATTATAATATTTTTCTCTCTCTCTGCTGTACATATCCTTCCACCCATACTTTTCCTTCTCCATCCAACACTTTTATCCACCTATTTTCGTCCATTTCTCTTATTTTTTCCTCATACCTCATTGCCCTTATACCCCACTCTATCCTTAATTTATTCAAACCTAATTCTCTCGACATTAAATACCTTGGTGTATAAAACCCTAATCTGAAGATCCATCTTACGTAGTCCAACATTACTTTTTCTAATTTCTTCTTTTCTTCCCATCCCCAGATTTCCACCCCGTAAGACATCATGCTCTGTACCAAATACTTAAACAACCACCACCTTCTTGTAAAATCATCCCTGCATATCCTTTCCCCTAACCCCCACGTTTTATTGGCCGCCATCCTACCTTTATTATTTATATCTTTTATATGCTCTTTATAGTTTCCCTTACTATTAAACACAAATCCTAAATATTTAAAAGCCTTTACTTCCTCTATTTCTTTCCCTTCCCAATTCCATCTCTCTCTCTTTTTTTTTATTTCCTCTATTAAAAACCAGCACCTTTGTTTTCTCTGTACATAATACCAAATTCCTTTTTCTTTCTTACTGTCTGCATCATATCTAATAGCGCCACTCTGTTTTTTGCCAGAAACACCATGTTGTCTGCGTACTCTAAAGACCACAATCTATCCCTACCTACTCGTATACCGCCTATGTTTCGTATTTTCAACCCTTTACCTATATCCGCAATATACAAATTGAACAACAGTGGACTCATCACACATCCTTAGCGTACTCCTTTCGTTGTTCTAAACTTCTCTGAGACTTCCTCCTTTGCTCTTACCGCTATCTCCGTTTCTTCGTAGATCTTCATCCTCCATACAAGATCTGTAACCACACCTTCCTCTTTCAGTATTCTCCACAACTGCTCCCTTTCCATATTATCGAAAGCAGCTTTTAAGTCCCTGAACAACGCATAGACTTTTCTTTCCTTGCTTCTCCTTTCTCTTTCTCCTTCTGTATTATATGATTTAACACAAAAATATTGTCCATCGTTGCCCTTCCTCTTCTAAATCCTGCCTGGCTTTCCGGCAGCAGACCCAATCTTTCCGATTCCTCTTCCAATCTATTCCTTAAAATCTCGGCATAAATCTTGTAAGCCGAACACAGCAAGGATATATCTCTGTAGTTGCCTGCCTTGTTTGAGTCTCCTTTCTTCTACAATGGGACTATTATCGACATTCTCTAATCCTTGGGTATATAATCTTCCTTCCAGATTTGCTTCAATATTTCCACCAGTCCTTCCTTCACTGCGCCGCCTCCAAATTTCCAAGCTTCCATGGGTATCCCATCAACACCTACAGCCTTCCTTTTCTTACCGCCTCACCTATTTTTTCTACCTCCAACTGCCTTCCTGCATGCTCTTCTCGCATCCCTATTAATTCTTCTTCATCTTCCCTAGGTTTTCTACTCTGTCCTGTTGCCTCACCCTCCAATAACTCCATGAAATGATTTCTCCATACTTCTTTACTTATCTCCGCTTCTTTCCATACTTTCTTCTTCCTCTTTCTATTTATAAATCTCCGTTGTATTTTTTAAATTCCTCTACTTCTTTTCTCCTTTTTCTTTATTTTCTCTTTGCTTCCTTTCTGCAAGCTCTCTCAGCTTCCTTTTTTCCTCTAGGTATTACTCCCTTTTTACTTTATCCTTCCTCCATTTCTTGTAACATCTCTGCACCTCCCTCTTCTGTCTTGAGCATTGTCTATCCCACCAATCCTTGTGTCCCAGCTCTATTCATCTCATTACCATCTTTTTGTTTATTATAGCTTCATACACTATACCTTTAAGTTTTTCCCATTTCTCCTCTATCATTCCCTGTAGATCTTCCTCCCATGTTGTCTTCTTCGTGTTCTTCTTGTACCTTCGTATAGATTCTTTATCCCAACAGATCCTCCATTTCTCTTCCTCTTTTTTGACTTCTCCTTCTTTCTTTTTTTCTCTCCTACCTCTTTCTTCTAATGTTACCATTATCGGCATGTGATCCGAGTCCACTCTGTCACCTACCTTAAATTCCTCTACTCTGTCTATCGCTTTTTTGTTACACAAAACATAGTCAATTACAGTACTACCTCTTATACCTATATACGTATATTCCCCTTCCCAATCACCTTCCGTCGACCCGTTCAACAGATACCACCCTTTTTCCTTAATATAATCTATCATATTTTTTTCCCTTATTTCCTACCGTCTTATCCTTACTCTTCCTCTCTATTCCTCCCTCCTTTTCATTATCCCCTCCCAATTCTCCTATTCTAAAATTAAAATTACCTTCTACGATTATTTGTTCATCCTCCTTTTCTTCTATCTTTTTCTCTATTTTATTCCCCAGAATATTCCAGTTCTCCTTATTGTACACAGAGATAATGTTTAGCGTCTCCTTTCCCTCATTAATTTCCGATACCACAAACTCTTCCTCTTCATTACCTATTATTCTATCGGCCCCGCTTCTCCAGTCTCTTCTCTTCCCTATTATAAAGCCCCCTTTTGCCCTTCTCCTTCTTTTTTCCCTTACTGCGTATCTACATCTTCATTTATGTGTATTTGGCAATCTACCTTTCAGCTTTCCCCAACTCTCTTCATCTATCCACGTTTCACTTAAACTAACAAAGTCAAATTTCTTAATGAACCGCCAAATATCTATTCCTTTATTTCCTATTCCCGCAGTCAAACGAGTAAAAACTAATAAATAAAAAAATTGTTGTTAATGTATTTTTATGCCGGAAACGCTCAAGCTTTAAAGTATGAATTTTTACATTAACAACAATTTTTTTATTTATAACTTTTTACTCGTTTGACTCACATTCGCGCCGCGAATTTATTTATGTGATCTATGTTTATAATCATTTTTTAACTGCTGAAGATGGTTCAAAAAAAGGAACCGAAACGTGCGTTTTTTATACTTTATATATGTATAATGCATATATTTAGATTTACAATAAAGTATATACGCCCTACTTACTGCGCTTGGCTCTTACTGCCATTTTTTATTTCGATTTGATTATATTTAGGAGAGTCTTATAATTGTATTGTTTAAATTGAAAATGTTGCATACGCAATCCGAGAATTTAGAGTGATAAAATGAAAAAGCGACGAAAGAAATATAGGTATATCATCATTCCCTCTGTAATGCGATAACAAGAAAACAATGGAAAAGCAGCATAAAAAAAAATTTCGTTATTGTTGAAAATGAATAAGAAACCCTATAAGAAAATGAGAAAGAAAAGAATATAGAAGCCTGATTGTAATATATACATATATATGTATATATATATAACATTTATTTTTTTCTATTGTATAACATGTGTCATATATTGGCATAACAATAATTACGATATATTTACACATATTTGTAAATCTTCACAGTGATTTACATTCAAGAAATTTTGATTTTCATTACATACTCTATACAATTCAATAACAACTCTGTATACAGTAATTCTTAATAGTGAGTCATTAATCGTAACAAAAATATTTTACATTCGCCACGTTTGGACTGTAAATTTTAGTCTTCACGCAGATATGCATGATCCCCTCGTTAATCCATTCCTTTGTAATGGCAACTTTCTCTGTCGGGAGTTTATAGAAGGATTTAGCTGTACTCCTTGAGAAACTTGATGTGAAATTGCTTCAACTCTTCGAGCATCGTTTTCATCTTTTCTTTCTGCGGCAGTATTGTAGTCCGCAAGTGATACGTGCCGGGTTTTTGGACAAAAGCCGAGCCCGGAATCAGGCAGATTCCAGTGCTTTCCAGCAACTTGAACGCGTAGAAGACATCCGGCTCCTGGCCTTTCGCTCGCGCCGTCTCGATCGCCTTCAGCGGTAGATCGAAGCGTGGGAACACGTACATTGCGCCCATCGCTGGATTCGCCTAAAAAGGGAATATTATAAGAATGTAAAATTTTAAGTGCGATCTCTAGAGCAGCTTCGCAAAAAGATCAAATCGCCTTGTATCCCGGAATACTGTTGATCATATCGACGACAAGCTGCGATCTCTCCGCCAGGGACCGCAGTGTCTCTTTCTTCTCTTTCTGAAATTCCTCGTACGATGGCTCGTTTGGCTGCGGCGGATTCACCACGACATCCAACACGACCTGGCCGAGTACGCCCGGGCACAGCATCACGGAAATCGATTTCAGCAACACCTTCATCACCTCCGAATCCATGTTGATGATCTCGGCGTAACCACCGCGGATCCCGCACTCGCCTATGTATCCTGAAAACAGGATATATTTTAGTTCTGAATTTTTTTGAGAAATATTTCTGAATCTGATTTAGATTCAATATCTTTTAATTAAATTGCTCAGTGTTGCAAGCCTTTGCGATAAAATCAACAAACTCGCAAATGTAGCTTAAAACAGAATGCTCCTTAAATTGCCAAAGTTCTATTTTTTAATTATTGTTAACAATTCTAACAATTTCTAATGATTTCATATTCCGACTTTATTCGTCCTTTCTTACGCACCTTTTGAGATGGACATAAACGACGCGAGCTCCATTTTAGAATATGGCTCGCCCATCTCCGTCATGACTTTTTTGAAAGAATGAAACGCGCTATCTTTATCATATATATTGTCCTGGTAAACTTCGTCGGCTAGCAGAAACAGATGATTCTTGTGGGCGAAGCGAATGACACTTTCAATATTCGCGCGAGTCAGTACTTGGCCGGTTGGGTTACCAGGATTGATCACCACCAATACCCGCGGATTGCACGTGCCTTTGGACTCCCCCAATGCTCGTTCCAACTCACTAACTTCCAGCGACCACTTGTTGTCTTCGTCGAGATAGTATCCGATCTGCGCGAGACCAAATTCCGCCAAGGTCGCCGAGTACAGAGGATATTGCGGAATCGGGATCAGCACGCCGGACGGTTTGTCGTCGATTATCTCGTTGAACAGTTTCAGGAATGACTGGAGAAGAAAACCGGAAATTAGATAAAAAAAGACAATGCAGGAAAACAAGATGCAGTATTGATAACTAATACGATCAACTTATCCAAAAAACACAGAAGTTTAAAAATATCAATTCTTTAAATAGCGCATTATTCAGAAACAATTCTTTAATGCATAAACATACATATGTACTTTTATAATATAATTTTTATTCCTACTTTTAATGCATACATACATTTGTCTCCAATATCAAATACTTTTTATTCTTTTTCAAGTAGAGAAAAATTAGACTAGAAAAAAAACGAATAAAACGATGAGATTTCAAAAAAGTTCTCTCTCTTGATTCTTTAATCCCTTAAATCCGACTTAACTCGAGCAAGCGGTACTGGCAGAATTGTGCAAGCCCGAGTTAACTCGAGCAAGCGGTAATAGTAGAATTGTGCAACCCCGAGTTAACTTGAGCAAGCGGTACTGATAGAATTGTGTAAGCCCGAGTTAACTCGAACAAGCGGTACTGGCAAATTGTGCAAGCCCGAGTTAACTCGAGCAAACGGTACTAGCAGAATTGTGCAAACCCGAGTTAACTCGGCCAGCGCTTTATTTTATATTACGATAAAAAAAATGTTTTATTTTGCATTTTGTTGTAAAAAAGCCGTGCGTTAAGGGATTAATAATGAAAAAAAGTAGCAAGACTTCAAATCCGCGCACACCTTGATGCCGTCAGTAGCGCCATTTGACAGAATGATGTTGCGGTAGTCGCAAGGAATACCACCGTCGCGTTGTTGAATGTAATGCGCGACGTGCTTACGGATCACCTCAATGCCGGCTGATTCCGAGTACGAGCCCACGCTACCGCCATTGCAGCCGTTGAGGACTGACCGGGCGCGTTTCTTTGCGTCCTCCGGGTAGCTCGGATCGTCCAACAGCTTCGGCGAGACCGTCAGAGTCAGCACCTGTCGCAGAAACGTGATGGGTTGCTGGCCCATCGCGTGAGCGTCGCCCACGGTCGCTTTCATCACCTCTTTGAAAGGTTTCTTGGCACCCTATGAGAAGAAAATACAGATATTTAATTGCAATTTTATATTTTGATGACTAAACTTCAAATTAAAGATCTATTGAAAAAAAGATTGATTGAAATTAAACGAAAAATAAAAAATTTAATCGCTAATCAATTTTAAGAATTGATATTTTAATTAAACTGTGTCAACGATACCATTAAACAATATTTCAAATTTCTCTCTAAGTATTAAAACTTTAATATTAATTTAATACAATAATGCAATTTTTTACAAGTTTAATACAACTCTTTTTCTCTCATGTTGTAGAAAATAACGTGTTCTTTATGACTTGTACACGCCTCTTTAATTTTTCTATTTTAATCTTTGACTGTTTTTGCAAAACTTGATAACATTCTTAAAACTTATTTTTATTCTCGATTTTTTATTAATCTCTTAATTACTATTAGTCTCTTTTGCATACATACAAATACACACAAGATTTTATATGTATACAGGGTATAACAGAGCGCCGGTAACAAGCGTTTTTTGAGGAAAATACGTATTTTATAAAAAAATGTTTCAGATAAAAGTTGTAGGATTAAAAAAATCTATTTACTAATTTGATCAGTTTGACCTTGGGTGGCGTCGCCAAGGTCAGGGCAAGGTTATCTTGAATTTTTTTAATAGAAGCACCCTATTTTTGTTATATAAATCGATTCCTTGCAATATTCTGCATAAAAAGTTATAAGAGTAGGATGGTCAAAAAGTGAATAGTTTACGAGATATTTTATACTTTAATTTGACATAATCTTACATAAACTATGAAATATCTCGTAAAATATTTATTTTTCGATGATCTTATCTGAATACTTTTATGCACAAAATAATGAGAGGAATCAATTGGTGTAAAGAAAACACAGTTGTCTTTAAGAAAAAAAAAAATATATATATATAGCTGCTAGTTGCAAATTACATACTAAAATATTTGTCTAAATCACTGACAACAAATCGACAAGATCCTGAAACAAAAAGACGGGTTTTAATTAAGCAACAAAAAGAAAAAACCGAGGAATGGTTACAAAGTAATATCATTTTAAATTATGAAACATTTTGACAACTATTTAAAAACAAAATTAATATAATAAACTGGAAGCATGAAATTTATAGTCATAAAATAGTATTATATAAGGTTGAGTTCACTGATTTACCTAAAGTTCAAGTATGTATTAAAGCTCTAATAATGATTTATCGGTTAAAGTGTTTAAAAATGGTAGTTTTATGGATCCTAAAGATTTGAACTGGATTCTGGACAATGGTAAAAAATTAAAGAGATGGTCACAAAAATAGAGAATATTTTGTCAAGATATGAAAATGAGATAATAGATAATGCGAATTTATGTTCATTAGTAGCTGCTGCTAATATTCATCTGCAAAGACTTCAATCATTTGTCAGCAATAATGATAATGATAAAGAAAATGATAATGAAAAAGTTAGTAAACTAAATTTTATTATTGAGCAATTTAAGTTATTATTTAGGGAAAAACATGCTCTGCAATATTCAATTCACATGACTTTGTGTTCTTTCTTAATATATACACAATCTTCTAATTGTTATTCTGCTTTACGAAAAAATGCAATTCTTACATTACCCCATCCTAGAACTCTTCAACAATTGTCTTCTTCAATGCATGTTGCTATTGGCAAGTCTAATGAAAATGAACATTTTCTAAGATTTTTAGCTAGTAAATTGAATGAAAAAGAAAAATATGTAATTCTACAAGTTGATGAAATCTATATAAAACAAAACATAGAATATAAAAATGGTCAGTGGATTTGCTCATAATGATACATCTGCAGCTAAAACTGTTATAGCATTCATATGTTCAGCATTTGGATCATTCAAAGAAATTGTGTCATTGATACCAGTTATTAATGTGAATGGTAATGAATTAACATCTTATACAAAAGAAGTATGTAAGTTGGTTACAGCTTGTGATTTTAAAATTATTGCGATTATATATTACTGATAATAACAGAGTGAATCATGTAATGTTTAAAGAGTTGTCAAAGTTTTGATAATAATTTATAAAATATTAGTTGCAAAATTTTCAGATATAAGACAGTTGTTTCGCAAAGAATGTAATCAATTAATTAAGTTGGCACCCAAATTAAATTTTAAAACTGTTTTTCCAAGTACGTTAAATAGACAAAAAGTGAGTTTAGTAAATTACGTTTTTCATGAAAGTACACTAGTTGCTGTCAATCGAGAATACGGTTTTGAATCGGGAGCAGCAAAATTTTTGGAAGTTATATTAAAATGGTGGACCATAGTCAACATTAAAAATTCTTTAAAATCAGTTTTACATAAAAATCCCTTGGAAGCAGCTTTATTGATGAAAATGATGATTTTCATCGCATTATTTTTCTTAATGACTGTTTGTCATGGTTAACTTGTTGGAAGGTTTGAATTTAAATCATGGTATTTTAATTACAGATACCTTTAATGCACTTTATCAGAATGTGAGTGTAATGATAGATTTTATTAAACATTCATTAAATCAATTAAATGTTGATTATGTATTGCCTGGGAAATTACAAACTGACAAACTAGAAAATAGATTTAGTCGTTATCGACAGCTTTCTGGTGGTAATTATCATATATCGTATATTTAAATTATTGAATCTGAAAAAAATTAAGAACTAAAAGTATTTTAGGCCTTCATTCAGCCAAATATGGTCCAGTTGCATTCTTATTTGATGCTTTAATAGTAGCTGCAGACGATGTAATTAATAATTCCATAATAGATGATTACACTATTTTTTCAAAAATTGTTGATCACAATTTTATAGATATAGTTGATACTGATAATCCTGCATTAACATACATTTGTGGATATGCTGCATTTAAAATTAAACATCGATTACATTGTAACTTATATTACGAATTTGTTGAATCAAAGAATTATGATACTTGTAACACATACTTTTCAGATTTAAACAGGGGTAATCTAACAATTCCATCTAATACAGTAATTTCAATTGGTCAACATATATACGGTATTATGTAATGTTTAATTTCAAATGAGTATGAAAATGCTTTTTTGAGTGTTACACATCAACAGCAGTTGCTAATTAAATTAGTTACAGAAAGTTAAAACAGCAATCATTTAACTTCCAACATACTCAATGATACATGTATTTGTGGTTATACTCACGCAAAAATTGTACTGGATATTTTAAAATGTATGGCAAATATATTGCTGGACAATTATAGGAAATTAAGAACTAATTACTATTTAGAAAATATGAACGTAAAAACAAGAAAGCTCCAAACATTATTATAATTTAAGACATTTTTCTCATACATTTTAAGATATTCAAATAGATTAAAAGATTATTTCTAGAAAAGTGCAATTATCTTATATTATTTTGAGTGCAATTTTTTAAATATTTTATACCAAATATGATTTTATTTTATGTTTTATTATAGTTCATAAGATTATGTTTCATGTGATATGAAAAGTTTTCTGTTTGTATAAAGATATGTTTTATTATTACAGAATTATTATTTTAAGCAAACAATGTATTAAATCTTATAGTAAAACTAAAATAAAGATTCGTTATGTTTCATGTCGTATCGATGAAAAGATTTGATTTTAATATTTATGATATTATGTTATTACACAAAATTTTAAATAAAGGTATTTTAAATAATTTAAATAACTTAAATTTAAATATTTAAAAATGAATACAGTTAAATACAATTTATTTTGTAGTAACTTCCTTATTCTTTAAATATATTAATTAAAACAGGGTACCGATCATGTTACTTTTTCCCTAGAACGGAAACGTGAGGAGTGAAAAATTCAATGGTAAAAATTTTTACTTTTTACATTTCCGCCCTAGGGAAACGGTTACACGATTGCTACTCTGTTATTTAATATTTTAGAAGTGGTAAGTTTGAAAAAATTCTATCGATTAGTCTAGTAGTCAGGCCGGCTATTATCAGCTGATGCAACGTTGCCACATAGAGTAGCGCGGCCTTAAAATAAAGATGGCCGTGTTTTTTTCCATAATATGATAGAGGAGCTCAAAATAAGTTCAGAACTCATGACACAAGATCATTGAACAAGATTAAAAGTAAAAAAAAGATGAAAAATACGTATTTCATATTAAATACGTTTATAAAAGATGTTCGAAGTAACGTTTTATCAGTATGATAATTATTATGTTTTAATTTTTAACATTTCTCATAAATGAGGATCAAATCAACTTATTCTTTAAACGGATACATTATGCATGATTGACTGATTTATCGATCAAATGAAGATGACCTTGATATCTCCGAAGCGCCTCCACCCGGACAAAAATTATCAAATCTTTCTCTGGGGATCTTATAGATTCGAAGATATTTAAAGTGGTAATAGTTATTGCCTCACCCTGTATATGTATATATTTTATATATATTTTTTTTTCTTCTATTTTTTAAATTCAAATTTCGGATTCATCTACCTGAATTAAATAATTATCAAACGGATGAAATTGCGGAACATTTTTGTCTTCCTAAACTGGTTAAGTTTCATATTGTATAATTGCGTCATTCACGGATGTTACGTAATTATGTGTGAAACTGATTGTGAGAGAAGTGCGAGAATGCACGTCCAATGACGCGTCTACGATTCATCAGTGTTATTATTTCAGCGCATAATTGCCTCAATACGCGATAAACAAAATACGTGTCTTTATTCTTTTTCTCAGCAAACCTTTCGTTCACACATATTAGAGTGGCAAGCTGATATTCCTATTTTTAAAACGTGCGAAAAACATCTTTTCGAAATACCAGGCGTCTCAAAATCAGCGGATCGGAAGCATGTTTTGAGAAAAAACATTTCCAGAAAAATATACTTATCCTGCAACACTCTGTGTTCTTAACGACGAAAGATGAAACCAACAACACATGAATTATCTTTTGACGTTATTTTTTATTTTCTCGGAGGAAAAAATTTTGAAAATTTTAGAATTTTAGGAAAATTTTGGACATAAATATACTTTGCATGTAATTTGAAAAAAAAAAAATGAATATTTCGACAGCAAAGATACGCACAACTCCAAAAAATTCCAGCACACTTGAATTATTTCCAAAATAAAATTTGTAAATAAATTTTTGCATAAATTATTTTGAATATTTAAAGTACTTTTACAAAACAATTGAGATTTTTCATTGTTTTTTTTTTCACTATACGTAATAATGTTATGTTCCCAATTTCCACATGTAAAAACTTCTACTTCTTATTGGAATAATTTTTTTATCAATGTTGTGAATCACCGTCAAATTTTTTTCGTGTCACTTTTAGATGCAATATAGAAAAATCTATAATATTTTTCATTATCTTCGAGATATGACACACACAACCTTAACAGAGGTTAGGTTAGGTTATTTCACGATATTTCTATATGACTCCACTACTGGTTATTCGGTTGCTGATAAAATGAGTGGACCTAATAACGCGATAAGCGCTGCTCGATGTTCGCCCGACATATGTCTTATCAACTGGATTAAAAGAGTAAAAGAAGTAAATCGCGTAAGATAATTGTGATGAATGTCATTACATTTCTCCTGATTCTGTACATTCTGTCATAAGTGATAATCCGTTAACCGCAATTGCGTGACTAGACAATATATTTTATGTACACACCGATACGTTATCGTACATCCTGCTCTTGGATAACAAGTCAGTATCTGAACAAATAATCATCTGAAGCATCATCTTATGGTTTTTCTCTTTTGCAAGAAAAATAATTGAGATACATGTGTTTCGTACTCTTTTATTTTTAAGAATTATTTGACGAATCATCCAACTGTGCATAACTAAAGAGCTCATTTCACTTCAAATAAAAAAAAGAAAGAAAAAAAACAACACAAAAGTTAGTAATAAGTATTAAAATGATGGAAACTTTTGCACGTAATCTCCAGTTTGGAAAATTACGGATTCAATACAAAATTGAGAAGTAAAATATAAATAAATTCTCCTTATTTCTCGCGTGCAGGGATAGTTATAGTTGGAGTTCTTTTCAAAAATTCGAAAATACACTTATCTTATCTTAAATGTAGAAAATCAAAGCGCGGCTTTATAAGGTATAAACGCATCTATATGTATATCTATATATATTTTTTACTCATCTAATTTACATCAGATCTATCATCGAGTTCCATTCATACTTCGCAGTTAGACAGACGATCCATTTAGCGATTATTTCCCTTTTCTTTCTCTCCCTCCTCTCCATCTTTGACACTTGGTGTTTCACCCTGGCAACCACGCGTTTGTCACCGAGCGCGCATCCTCTCTCGCCCTCCTTCCACCTCTCATCCACAACTCTCATTCAGTTTATATTTATTCTATGTAACTACTATGTCATCGTGCGTTCTTACGCCATGCATTTATTTTTTCTGTACTCAAAAAACAAATTAGTCTGAAAGGTGGAATTTTATAGGGTAATAACGTCACTCGTTCGTGTTCACTCTCTCGGTTTCCGACTCAGGTAACCTTACCTTTTGCAGCTCCTTCTCGAGCTCCAGCGCCCTAATAAGTAGCGGTCCGCGCACCATATACTCCATTTTACGCAGGTTCACGAAGACGTTGTCCTCGGTGAGGACCTTGCCACACGGGCACGCCGCTGCATTCGCCACCATACCGTGACACGGAGTGATCGTTTACTGGAGCAACGCGGAGGACACCGGCCCGCCATCCGTCATCTCCACCCCTCCAGCGAGCAGCGCCCCGCCGGCATCCTGTTGTCGTCGTCGTCATTATCTTCGTCGGCCAGTCGCCGGCGACCACGGCGTTTCGCAGACGTGCGTGATTAGTCCCGCTTTTCCTTCTCATATTCCTCTTGATCTTCCTATCTCCCTCCCTTTTCCACCACGAAGACTGTCCTCTTATCACTCGCTGATTTTTTCGTGACGATGGTTATCGCGTTTTCTTTTGGACGTTATCTTGGTACGTGTTTTCGTTCGGTCACGTTTTTTTTTGAATGCCCACTGAATTTCACAAATCAGCTCATTTCTAGGCTTCATCCATCTAATTTTTTGCGGTAGCTTACTTCTTTTTCGAGTGCTTCCTTTGGAAATTCTGATTTTGGCGTCCAAAGACATTATTAAGCCTCAATTGTCTATCAAGAGAAGTGTTCACGCGAGGAATTAATTAGCGCGGTGAACGAACGCTGATATCGTTTAGAGCGAGCGAGAGGTGAGCGACGGAATATACAAGTATTAAGGCCCAAGGAAAGACGATTACGTGAGTACATGAAATTATATATAAACAATTTCTCTTTCTTACGTGTTGACAATTACTAATAATACAAAAAAAGAAAAATTTTCTTGCTAACTTAAACAAGAAGTAACTGCCAGAAGGCCTTTGTCTCAACAAAGGCCATTGTGCCACGAGCCACGTGGCCGTTACTAAAAGACGGATTATCTTTAATTCCTCTTTCATCTCTTTTCCATCCCCTTTGTTATCATGAGCTCCGGAAGATCAGGCGATTCTCTCGTCAAAAACGTGAGTACTATTAAGGGACAACGATGTAGATATGTTGGTATTAGACAACCTCAGGTCGGAAACGGGTCTTCCGCGTACACACCCAAATAAAAATTCGCAAACGGGTACAGTCGCTAAAATGGTTAAAGGATCCAAAAGACAAAATACGGAACTTATTCAAGAGTCACCTAAAATTAAAATCTTCGGCTCTGATTCTGACCCACGCTCCCCTCTGGATTCTACCAACAATTCAACGTCAGGCTCAGTTATTACTATTTTTGAGGACATTCTTCATAATAGATATTCTGAACATAATCAAGGTCCATACGACATTCATATTCAAAGGATAGTCAATCCAAGTGCTTCCCTTCATTCAATATCTGTCGAAAAGATTATTGTCAGTTTCGATTAAGGATGTTATGGGAATCAAGAAAGCTGGCTATTCTAAAGTATCGGTTTTCATGAAGATCCGTCTTCAAGGCAGCTAATGACTTAGTCAACGACATTGGCTTAAAAGGGAAGAACCTGGTTGCATTCATTCCCCCATCTCGGACCTCTCGCAAGGGCATCATCAGAAACGTTCCTCTAGACCTTGCCGAAGAAACAATCCTTGAAAATCTTTCAAGCTCAAGCTCAAGTCCAATTAAGATCTCATCAGTGAAAAGACTGAATCGAAGAGTGTTGACTCTCAACTTTATGACAAAGGAGAAAGTTCTGCCTCCGCAGCCCCCGCAGTTAACTATTCTCCCTCCTACACCGTTATGATAACCTTCGAAGGCCAAAGACTGCCGAAAAACGTTATTCTTTTCTATGTCAGTTATACAGTCTCACCTTACATATCCAGGGTATCTTTATGCCATTCATGTTACAGGTTCGGACACATTAAAGCCACATGCAGGAGCAAGCCTCGTTGCGCATATTGTGGAACCAAAGGACATACCTTTGACAAAGAACAGTGTCCCTACTTGAATGAGCCGCTTAAGTACTGCAATTGTAGAGGAAACCATAGAGCCTATTCTCGTTTATGCCCGGAATTATCGACCCAAAAAGAAATCAGGCGATACACCGCATATAGGAACATCTCGCTTTTGGATGTCAACGACATTGTTAAAGGTAACAGATCTCCCTCCTCCAACACCTTCTCTATGGATGAATATTTACTACTCCTATACATTACCACTAATCTCGAAAGGGATTACACTTATACTCCTCCTCTAAATCCTCTTCATCCAGTCGATCACGCCCGTCTTTCGCCAAGGTGGCTTCTGCATACAGGGTGTTCAAAAAGTCCCGGACCGGTTGAATAACTTGTAAAGTAGGCGTCGCACTGAAAAATGGCCTAGATAAAAGTTGTAGGAAATATCCCTGGCTATCTGATGGTGACCTTGGCTGTAACTTTGGCCTTGACCTTCAAGGTCATTTGAAGGTCAAATCGATTTTTTTAAATGGAACGCCATATTTTTGACCCCGGAAATGAATAGAGCGGAAAATTTTACGTTCAGATATGACCTTGATCATTTTAAAAATTTGATCTCTGAAGGTCGAGCGATGATCAAGGCAGGATCAAGTACAGGTTGGCCTGATACCTTGAAAGTAGGCGTTGCACAGAAAAATGACCAAGACAAAAGTAGATTATTCGATGGTGACATTGGCTGTGACCTAGACTTTAATCTTTAACCGCCATATTGCATCCGTCATCTTGAATTTTCAAAATATGATTTCAGATTCGTAACCAGCGATCTGAAAAACCCGAAACAGTTTTCAGTCCAAATTCGAAAAAATTAAGAATTTTTTGTCTACCATGTTGGATTTGACCGCCATATTAAATCTGCCATCTTGAATTCGTAACCAGCGATCTCAAAAACCCGAAACAGTTTTCAGTCCAAATTCGAGAAAATTAAGAATTTTAGTCTACCATGTTGGATTTGTCTGCCATCTTAAATTGATTTCAGATTCGAAATCAGCAACTCAAAAAACCCCCAGAAACAAATTTTGGTGTATTTTAGTTAACAATTGTCGTCTACTACTTTTGGCACGAAATTTAGAAAACAGCCTACCACTTAACCGGTTAAATATTGAGTTGTGAGACTGCAGTAATTACATCTCTAAATCGGGTTTATTTTACTTACGCTAATGTGAATATTAGTAGTTCATCAATTTGAATGTTCATCATTGAGTACTCTTCTTGCTTCTGCCATTTCATTATTACTTTCAAGAACTGTGTGTGACTTTCTTCTTTGATAGAGCTGCTTTTTTTATAGCTCATCTCTGTAATTTTTATATCAGGCGTCTGTATCGCTGTTCATGTTGTTATTTTTTTATTTTTTGCTTGAACGTCTTGGATTTTTCCTACACCTTAAGATAACATGGCTTCTCTCACTGAACGTGAGCGAATACTTATTTTTATGATAAAAGGCTATGGAAATATGACGAGATCTAATAAAGATGTACAGATTTTATTCAACGATACTTTTAGGGTAGAAGGTGAACAGATATCCAAATCGACTGTACAAAGAACAATTGCACGTTTCAATTTGAGTGGAAGTGTAAAGGATCTCCCTAGATCGGGTCGCCCTGTTACAGCAACTAGTCCAGAAAAGCAGCTGGATGTTGCTCTTTCAATTACTGAAGATCGTCACAGTACAATTAGGAAATTAAATCAGCAACATGATATTAGTGTAGGATCTACACATAATATTTTGAAAAAAAAATTAAAGTTCCATCCATACAAAATTAAACTTGTACATGAACTGCTTGAGGATGATCCTGATAGACGCATTCAGTTTTGTGAATTGATGATGGCCCAAATAGATGCTGATGGATATTTATTGAATAGAATTTTATTTTCAGACGAAGCTACGTTTGAACTTAATGGCAATGTCAATAGACATAATTTTAGGTATTGGAGTGATAACAATCCAAGATGGATGTCTGATACTCGCAGTACTCAATATCCTCAAAAATTGAATGTCTGGGCCGGGATTATTAATGACAGAATAGTTGGGCCTTTTTTTATTGACGGAAATCTTACTGCGGTGAAGTACGAAGACATGTTGCGAAATGAAATCATACCGGCGATTCAGGCAATTGTGGGCGATGATTTTCATCAGACGTGGTTTCAGCAAGATGGTGCAGCTCCTCATTATGGCCGAAATGTTCGTGCCTACTTAAACACAGTATTTCCAGCAAGGTGGATAGGGAGAAGAGGAGCTATAGAATGGCCAGCCAGATCCCCTGATCTTACACCGCTTGATTATTTTTTGTGGGGGTTACCTCAAAAATAGGGTATATCGAACGAAACCAGCAAACCTCAATGAACTTCAACAGAGAATAATAGATGAAATCATTGCCATTGATGCAGACATGATTCGCCAAGCTATAGCAGGATTTTACAACCGCATAGCGTATTGCCAGACAGCTGGGGGCGAAAACTTTGAACATTTGCTCAAATAAATAACTTCCAATCTTGCAGCAATTGCTTGGCTTCACCCAACCTTGCCTTAACCGGCTGGGATTGATGTCAGTCTTGCCTTCACTGGCCGGGCATCACCCAACCTTGCCTTAACCGGCTGGGATGGAGGCCTTGCCAACTATCAGAGGTCAAATTTTTAAAATGGTCAAGGTCATATCTGAACGTAAAATTTTCCGCTCTATTCATTTCCGGGGTCAAAAATATGGCGTTCCATTTAAAAAAATCGATTTGACCTTCAAATGACCTTGAAGGTCAAGGCCAAAGTTACAGCCAAGGTCACCATCAGATAGCCAGGGATATTTCCTACAACTTTTATCTAGGCCATTTTTCAGTGCGACGCCTACTTTACAAGTTATTCAACCGGTCCGGGACTTTTTGAACACCCTGTATATTGAATCCAATAAACAATTTTCTCCTTTCCGCAAAGATGACCAACAATTCCATCGCCTACTTCCGCCTTCTCGTCCACCTATTGGCAATTCCTCGAAAGCACGGAACAATATTGTGTTTAGTGAAACTTCCTCTTCATCCCACTCTAGTATTGACAAACGTTGCAAAGACTACAATAGTAATACTGACCTTAAAGATTCCTCTACAAGCGACCTTTTTAACTCTATTGGTTCCTTTCTCGTTTATCTTTCTCCAGTCCTTTCTCCCAGTCCTAAAGTTGCTGACAAAATCCACAAAATATTAATTTCCGTTAAAAATTTGCTCACTGACTTGGACCAAAAATCCCCCCATTCTTCGAATATCAATAACAAATAATTCTACAAGCGACCTTTTTAACTCTATCGGTTCCTTCCTCGTTTATCTTTCTCCAGTCCTTTCTTCCAGTCTTAAAGTTACTGACAAAATCCACAAAATATTAATTTCCGTTAAAAATTTGCTCACTGACTTGGACCAAAGGTCCCCCCATTCTTCGAATATCAATGACAAATAATTCCATAAGGAATGGTATCAATGTCTTTCAATGGAACTGCCATGGTCTAAGAAACAAGAAGAATCTTCTCCTTAATATCGTTTACGATTACGATATCTTAGCTTTATCCGAAACCTGGCTAACTCCATAACAAAACTTCAGCTTACATCATTTTCAGATTATTCGCTCGGATGGCCCCTCTAAAAAATCGGGCGGTGTTGCGATCGCCATCAGAGACTAAATTCCATTCACCACACTCGATTCCATTTACTCAATCGACGGACAACTTGAGACTGTTGGAATTAAAATTGAGACTCCTACAAATCCCATTATCATTATATCAATATACCGTCATCCAGGTAATGCTGATCTTATTATTTAAAACAATTTGTTCTCATTTATCCCTTCTTTCTCTCAAATCCTTGTCACGAGTGATTTTAACACTCATCATCATTCATGGGGTTGCACGTCCTCTGACCCTATTGGCAAAACTCATTTTGACTCTGCACAAGATCACTTTCTTTTCTCTCTAAACAATGGTTCTTTTACATTCATCTCACGTCCAAATCACACGCCCTCAGCAATCGACCTAACCTTTGTTTCCTCTAATCTCTTCCCATTCTGTCACCTGGACCTCCCTCGACGACTCAATAAACAGTGATCATGTTCCAACAATCACATCTCTTTCCTCCTCCGTTAAAGTTCGTTCTTTCTTTAATCACAAGCTAAGCACCTCTTGTATCGACTCTCGGAACGAATTTTTATGGTCCTTACTAAATCAACACCTACCACTCCTAGTTCAACACAACCAGGAACATATTTCTCCTTTAGATAAATATGATTCCATCATATCCACTATCAAGAACACAATCTTATCACTTACCCCGAAGAAAGCCGACCAGCGTCGAAAACTTGCGCCCTCCCCCCGGCCCTGTGGCAGAGCTGCCAGATCGTGGGAAATGGGAACTCCCACCACTCGGCGCAGAATTTTACTAACACACAGATGTAGCATGTACGTGTAGCCGAAGTCACGTGACTGTAGCGTTCAGCGGCGTCGGTAAGCAAGCGGTCATGAAAACGCTAGTCGCTCGTGTCCAATTTTCGCTTGCAATATCGCTTATATCCATTCCCACAATATATAATAGATATAATAGAATTAATAGATATAATAGAATTATATCTATTATAATAGAATAAATAAAAATAAAATATAGATACAAGAGAATAATTATAATAAAATAATTTTTATTCTTCTATATGAGAGAAATAATTTAATAATAATAAATAATAATAAATATAATATAAATATAAAATATAAATAATAAAACAAAGATATAAAGGCTCTTTAGAATAAATCGCAGATAAAAAGATATACAAAAGGCAATATAGAGCCAGTGCAATTAAACGGGCGCAAGTTTCGTAAATCAATAATCTAATAAAAAAATTGAAAATTATACATGCACGTTTCGGTCCTTTTTTTGGACCATCTTCAGCACAAAACGGAAAACATTCTTAAAGCGGTAACTTACAGTATAATCGGAGTTAAAACATAAGTAATAAAAAAATATAAAATAAAAATGTAAAATAAATATAATATAAATATAAAATATAAATAATAAATATAAGAAATTTAGAATACTTATTAACAATTCTATTTTAAATAAAAAACGGGAATTACAACTTTTGAGACATATTGGAATGTTGGTTTTGTCATTCTTACAGGCAGTCTTTAGAAAAAATATATATTAACACACTATTAATCGATGGAAAAATTATGATAATATTATTACATAATATAAAAAATAAATAAATATAATAAATGTCAAATATAAAAAATAAATAAATATAAAAAATAAATAAATATAAAAATAAATAAATATAAAAAATAAATATAATAAATGTCAAATATAAAAAATAAATGTAAAAAATAAATAAATATAAAAATAAATAAATATAAAAAATAAATATAATAAATGTCAAATATAAAAAATAAATATATAAAATATAACGGGCTAAATGAGAGCCAAGCGCTGTAAGAGGTGCGCAAATAAGTTTTACTACTTAATGGTTAATGTGTAACAAAACCTTTTATTAAAACCGTACGTTTCGGTCCTCCTTTCGGACCATCATCAGCGATGTCAATAATTAACTGTCAATGAACAGAGAAAGATACAAAATAGTAACACAGAATATATTATAAGTTGATCGTTAACAATTAAAATTTTGGAGATACGTGGATAATTATTTCTTTATCGGCGGTTTGTGTTGCGGAAAAAAAAATTTTTTTTATCATAAAAAATTGCTTTACGTACATGTAGTATTCGTTAGTTCGCTTATCCACGGTCATCACTGACCTTACCGTCAATTCAACGAAATAATTCCTCTCCCGGTTCCAGTCGTGAAGGAAAAATTGCCGTGAGTCTTTGTGGTTGTAACCATTTTGACTGTAACTTTATGTGTGAATTAATTACTCAGTTTGCGGCTTGGTTTGATTGTTAGATAAATTTATATGATGATGGAGAGGTATCTTACTTCATCGATCGGTGACAGGACCGTGAGCCGTGAGAGACAGTACACAACTGTCGGTTAACATATGTTAAAATTTTAAGTTGTCGCGTGACATTGTGCGTGCGTGTGTAAACATTGTGAATATCGAAGTGATTAGTCTATCAGTCTAATGACGTAATCTGGCGCGCGGTGATTTTAAATTTTTGACATTCTCTCCACTGTCGTAAGATAAGCCTGATGGAGGCCTTCGGTGTCGGTTTGTAAATTGAGGCTGTTTTTTTGCCTCTTTATAAATATCATCTCCGACATCAAACGTTTTTTGTATGTGCTTTCCTCATCCAGGATTTCCACCTCCTCCCATGCGAATTCGTGACCATTTAGCCTGTGATCTGTGATGACCGAGTGTTGTGAAGTTCTTTTATTAATATGATTGCGATGCTCTGTGATGCGAGTTTTTAATAGCCTGCCTGTTTGGCCTACGTATGAGGCATCACAATCTTTGCATGGTATTTTATATACTAGGTTGTTATGTGATTCTTTCGGCAATATATCTTTATGTACGCGTATGTACTTTCTTAGCTTGTTCATGCTAGTATAAGATAATTTTGTTTGTAGATCACGTATCACAGGTCCAAATCGCTCCGAAATTGTCGGTATATACGGGATATTGAAGTAACTCGATTTAATTAAGTTATTTATGTCAATATAATTCGTAATTATTTACATTGATAAAAAATAAATGTAAAAAATAAATAAATATAAAAAATAAATATAATAAATGTCAAATATAAAAAATAAATGTAAAAAATAAATAAATATAAAAATAAATAAATATAAAAAATAAATATAATAAATGTCAAATATAAAAAATAAATGTA
The DNA here is from genome assembly GCA_963971435.1 of Lasius platythorax. Taxonomy (NCBI): domain Eukaryota; kingdom Metazoa; phylum Arthropoda; class Insecta; order Hymenoptera; family Formicidae; genus Lasius; species Lasius platythorax. The sequence continues at coordinate 7,850,221 of OZ020549.1, forward strand.
AAAAATAAATAAATATAAAAAATAAATATAATATAAATAAATGTCAAATATACAAATAAATAAATAAATAAATAAATAAATAAATATAAATATAAATATAAATTTAAAATAATATTACATAATATTACATATTATCATATCTCTTTTTCATCGTCGTGTGAATGTAACGTTAAATTGTTTTGCTGATTACTTAATGATTTTCTATATACATTTTCTGCCGTCATAAGTGCCAGATGCTCACGTGTTACTGCCATAGTGCGAGCAGTTTTGTTATGAGCTCTTAAGGCGTATTTTATGACACAAATTGAATTTAGTGTCTCAATGGACATATTATTTCTTTTTCTCGTTTTCGCATCTGGTATTATAGAAAATACGCGTTCAGCTTCAGCGTTGGAATGAGGAAGAGCTCTTACAACGCTTAAAAGCGATCCTAAATTTGGAAAACGAATTTTATTATCTACAGAATATAATCCGATTTGTATCCACATATCATCGAAGGATAATTTCGACCAGTCGGATTTTGTTGGTAGATCGACTTCATATAATGATTTCCATTCACTTCGCATTTCATTTACATCGACTAATTTTCCTAATCTATGGTTAACCTGCAGTACTTTAAGAACCGTGGACTCTCGATCACACTCAAACAATGCAATTTTGTTATTAAAAACAGCAACACAATACAAAAAGTTATCGTCGATTGGAAGACGGTCGCGAATTTGTTCACTTGCTTTTATGTAAAATTGCAAGTAATTTTCTCGAATGAGATCGACATCTATTTTAGATAAAATTTTCTGATTTATTTGCTCTTCCAAATATTCTTTGCATTCAAAACCAAAATCAGTTTCTTCTAAAGGAAGATGATTGACACGATCAGAGAAGTTCACGGTTCTTAAAATATGACCAAACACTTCGGGTTTTAATAAAGCAGGCTTCATAAATTTTTTAACGAACCAAAGTAACAATTCTATTGACGAAGGCTGTAACTCGTGAATAAGAGATTTGCTTGTTTGAAATTTTGCATTGTATTTATTAAACATATCAAGTGCATATTCAAGAAAAAAGAGATAAGCTTTCGTCGAAGGATTTTGAAAAATGGAAAGCAAGTTATCTGCAGAACGAACGTTTTCAGATGCCTGTTCCATCAAAAATTTGCCTAATGTGTCCCACATTTCTAAAATTCTCTGAACGCACTTGTGACGCGCCAACGTGTTTCTGCATATTTCAAAATGCTCAAAGGTTTATCTTCGAAGCACATCTGGAAATCTCGGAAAATTGCTGTTCTTTTTGGACTACTGTTAATGAATGTGGAAATGCCTTTAATAAAATGCTCACAATCTTGAGGAATTATTTCGCAGGCCTCTCTTGCTGCTAATGCTGAAGAGTGGCACACACATGGAAGTGTTACAAGATTCGGACTCTTTTCCATCAATTTTGTTTTAAAAGAAGAAGTTTTACCTATCATTACAGAGGCATTATCGCAACTAAGACCAATGATCAATCGAAGAGAAATATTCTTTTTTAATAATTCGTTTTCAAAAGATTGAAAGATCTTATTGGCAGAACAATCCGTCGCATTCAAGTGAACCATTTGTAATAATTCACATCTGACATATAACGTTTTTGGTTCAACATAACGGACCATTAATGAGAGCCATTTATCGTTTGTTATATCAGATGTTTCATCTTCGTAAATTGAGAATTTATTTTCTCTCAATACTTCACTAATCCGATGTGTTTCTTGACGGCACACGACATTATTAACAATGTGTTTTAATTTTGTTCTTCCCAAAGACATTGCCTGTAGAATATCGGGTTCTTTCGCAATATCTTTCATGAGATTAAGTAAGTCGGATGATATTGAAAATGGCAAATTCTTCTCAACAAAGAAGGTCGCTAATCTTATTTCTGCAACCTTAACTCGTTCATTAAAATCAAAATTCTCTTTTAAAACGTGTTGAGTCTCAGATTGTTTTGGATTTATTTCTTTAACAGAGGAAGTTGCCAATTCCAAATCACTTCCAAACTCTGGATTTAATTTTTTCATATTATTTAAATGGTACGTGCTCAATGAATGTTTTTTTATTTCTGAAAGGCCACAAACTAATGATGTTTGACAGGCCAAACAGAAAAATTTATAAGGATCATCAGGAATATCCTTCACCCAAATTCTCCACGAAGGATTATCATCAAACCATTGATATTGGAATCGTTTCCGTCTACCCATCAACTTGAGTCTCTTAGCAGCGGGTTCTTGATTACTCATTTTTAAAAAGGAAATTTTTAAATAAAAGATTTTAAAAACGTAAAAGAAAAAATAAAACGAGATATAAAAGCTTCACAGTATACAATAAATAAGAAATAAAAAATCAAGAACCACGCGCATCAAGCATCACGCGCAGTACTTTATGACGTAGAAAATTATTTATTAATTGAAACAATTATAAAAAAAAATTCAATAGCTTACGGTCCTATATAATTAAAAACTAAACGATTACCGGATAAAGCATGTCAAACGAAAAAAGAAAAAACATATAAACATATAAAAGCTGGTAAATAATATATATGGTTACGTTCGCAGTAGCGTCAACGGATAATAAATATACAGAGTGAAAGTCAAGCCAAAAGTTCTGTATAAATATGAATAATTATCTCTCACGTCAATTTCGACATAAATGTAATTTAAAAGCTTCTATGCATTCTTGCATCTCCAGGATGTTTATTCTCCCCAGTTGGACCAGAAAGTAACGGAGATAAAGTATAAATAAGACATGTCAGAAACTTCTTTTGCTTAAAGATATCTGTAATTAAAAAGGAAGGATAACGTGTGGTCATAATTGACGAGAGAGGTACACACGGAGATAGAATATAAGAGTAGTGTTGCTTACATATAGAATGCACTGAGTCGATATTGGTGATTTCGCGAAGAGCCCACGCTTGATACACTCGATTATAAAATACGTAATTATAAATTTGATGCGTTAACGAACTGATCTCGTTGACATGTCACGAGACAATAACGTATCTTTCCAAAGTGACAAGGTGAGAAGTCAAAACATGGGCCATGAAAACGTAAATATATTGTCAAATATATTGTCAAATAAGCGCGTTTTTTAAAGTTTTGAAAGTTTATCAATTACTGTAATATAAGTGTCTGGTACATATGATGCATCGCAGTTATTGCAATTTATTTTATATACTACGTTCCTGTGGGTAATTTTTGGCTTGATATCTTTATGTGCTTTAATATAATTACGCATTTTATTGAGACTAAAATAAGAGATTTTGACATCCAGATCTAAAAAATTTTTGGCAGTGACACGTGAGCATCTGGCTCTTATGACGGCAGAAAATTCATATAGAAAATCACTATCTAATCAGAAAAGCAATTTAACATTATATTTACACGACGAGATGTCGTGTAAAGATGTCGTATAAAAGAGATGTAATTATATTATGTAATACATGTAATATTATGTAATAATATTATCATAATTTTTTTATCGATTAATAGTGTTAATATATATTTTTTCTAAAAACATTGCCTGTAAGAATAACAAAACCAACATTCCAATATGCTTCAAAAGATGTAATTCCCGTTTATTTAAAAATAGAATTGTTAATAAGTATTCTTAATTTCTTATATTTATTATTTATATCTTATATTTATATTATATTTATTATTATTTATTATTATTAAATTATTTCTCTCATATAGAAGAATAAAAATTATTTTATTATAATTATTCTCTTGTATCTATATTTTATTTTTATTTATTCTATTATAATAGATATAATTCTATTATATCTATTAATTCTATTATATCTATTATATATTGTGGGAATGGATATAAGCGATATTGCAAGCGAAAATTGGACACGAGCGACTAGCGTTTTCATGACCGCTTGCTTACCGACGCCGCTGAACGCTACAGTCACGTGACTTCGGCTACACGTACATGCTACATCTGTGTTAGTAAAATTCTGCGCCGAGTGGTGGGAGTTCCCATTTCCCACGATCTGGCAGCTCTGCCCTGTGGTGGAGCGAGAAATGCACGGAAGTTGTATTGAAGAGAAAACAAGCACTTAAACAGTTCAAAGGTCAACCTTGTTTTGAAAATTTAACATTGCTCAAGAAACATGAGGCTATTGCTAGGCGTGTGCTTCGCTGGCACAGCTGGTGCTCCTTCCAAAGGAGGGCAAGCCGGCGGAGTCCCCTTCCGCATACCGGCCAATATGTTTGCTGGACGAAGTCGGCAAGATGTTTGAGAGAATCATCGCAAGCCGCCTCGTCTGGCATTTGTCGCGGGAGGGCCCGAATCTCAGCGACGGCCAGTTTGACTTCCGAGAGGGACGTTCCACCGTGGATGCAATCCTGCGTGTGCGGTCCCTGTCGGAGGCCATCGTGGAGGAGGGCAGGGTGGCATTAGGTGTGTCATTGGATATCACTAATGCTTTTAACACCCTGTTCTGGGAGTACGTGGGGAGGACCATGGAGCACCATGGGATTCCTTCCTACAGACAGGCCGTCGTCGCGGACTACTTCCGCAACAGAAGGCTAGTATATTGGGACCAAGAAGAGGTCCTGCGCGGAAGGGGAATGTCGTGCGGGGTTCCACAGGGCTCGGTCTTGTGCCAACTTATGTGAAACCTCGCTTACGACTTTGTGCTCCGTAGTACCCTCCTCCTCGGCTGCACGGTCATCTGCTATGCAAACGACACACTTATGCTGGCCGGGAGGATGACTGGGGGGGAGGCCGCGGCCATTGCAAATATGGCCGTAGCGTGCGCCGTACGCTCAATCAGCGGTATGGGACTCCGGGTGGCTCCTTAAAAAACCGAGGCCGTCTTTTTTCATGACGGCACTCGGGGGATCCACCATAGAGGGTGTCCATTATTGTAGATGGAACCCGCGTCCCGGTGGGGACACAGATGAAGTATCTGGGTCTCCACTTGGATGATAAATGGTGCTTCGAGGAACACTTCGCCTATCTGGCCCCAAGAGTGAATGCCGTTGCGGCATCCCTTGGCAGATTCTTACCGAATATTGGTGATCCGGACGGGAGAGTAAGAAGGGTTTATGCAGGGATCGTGCATGCCGTAGCCTTTTACGGGGCTCCGGTATGGGCGGGCGAAATGATGGCTAATCAACGCATCAAAGCGTTGATGCGTGCATCGCAACGCAAGATGCTATCAGAGTAGCCCGTGGCTACTGCATGATCTCCCATGCGGCGGCAACAGTCCTGTCGGGAATGTCCCCCATAAAACTCCTGGCGCAAATGTATGGCAAAGTATATCGCCATACGCGAGCGCTTAAGGAGAGGGGGAAAATAATCACTGACAGGACAAGAGCCATGGCGAGGCACCATGCCCGACGGTTGTTGCTGGTTAGATGGTAACGTCAACTGCTAGCCCCGGACTGTCCGGCACAGCGAACCGTTAGGGCCATTCAGCCCTGCCTAGAGAGATGGCTGGGCAGAGAATGGGGCAGGGTGACATACCGCATGACACAGGTACTCACTGGGCATGGATGCTTTGGTATCTGTGTCGCATAAAGAAGAAACGTACGGCGCAGTGCTTCCACTGCGACGGGGAGGAGGACTCGGCACAACACACACTCTCTGCATGTCCAGCCTGGGGCGAGCAGCGCCGAGTCCTTACTCAAGCAGTGGGAGCAGACCTCTCGCTATCGGCCGTGGTGGCGGTCATGGTCGAGGACGAAGAGACATGAAGTGCGTTTGCCTCCTTCTGCGAGATAATTATCTCGCAGAAGGAGGAGGCGGAAAGGGTCCGCAAGGGCGAGCGGGCCCTCTTTCCGCCCGGAGACGATGGCGGAAGTAGAGGAGCTCGAAGACCCATGCTCAGGGCTCGGACAAAACGTCGAGACCCTCCTCCTACCCCGCTACATCCCACACCAAAAAGGGGTGTGAGATAGCATCGGGGGGGGGGCTTGCAGGGTCTCTTCCTTCTCCCTAGATCGATGCCGAGAATGGGAGAGAGGGGCCGGTCATTTCTCAATCAATCATTCGTTACAGTTATCGACCTACCCCTCCCTATTGGCACTAGTTGTGAAAACATTTGATGCTTTTGATATGCTGATTTTGGTGCTCGCCAAAGAAGTTTGTCATTTAACAGAAAGTGCTCAATAGAAAGTACTCAACAGAAGTATGTATATATATGTATAATAATTTATAATATAATAAACCCAGTAAACACACAAGCTAACAGCAACATAACATTATTAACTTGTACGTAATAGTTACATTGTTGAGTGGGAGATTATAACATTGATGTTACGTTGCTGTTAGCTTGTATTTATTGAGAAATATATTGTGTTATAACACGTATGTTGCATATGTTGCATAAGTAAAAGATATTTGATTATGCTATTAAAATTTTATCTTAATCGGTCCAACTATTCTTGGCATGAAGAGGTTTTGCTTAACCCAAAATTAAAAAATGATAATAACTTTAATTGTAATACACATATTAAGGGCTATTTTTATTTAGAACTATATGTTATTAAATATGAGACTATCTAGTATTAAAATCCTTCTTTATATACAAATTTTTAAATTGTACAAAATAATTAAACTTTTTGATGAGTTTACAACAAAATTATGATGAGTTTGAAAAAGATTTGTGTCATTGGTACATAAATAATCGTATATCGCACCAAGCTCTAGCTAATTTGCTGGTTATTTTACGGAAACGTATAGGTTTACCATTTTCCAAAGATCCGCGGACTTTGCTAAATACTCCCAGAAATGTCGAATGCATTCCTGCAGAAATACAGTACTATCATTTTGGTTTTAAGAGAGCTCTTAAGAAAATGCTGCTAAAACATATACAAGTTGGTCCAACTAATATTCTTACGGTTTTTATAAATATCGATGGACTACCAATTGCGAAGTCTGGTAATGCTTCTTTGTGGTTAATGTTGTGTCTTAATTCTGTTACGAAATTGGTATGTATTGTTGGGGCATACTATGGCGAAGCAAAACCTGCAAATAATAATGTTTTCCTGCAAAAGTTTGTTGATAAAGCATCAATTTTGTTGATAAATAATCCATTAATTCATGATGGACAAAAGGTTGAAATTAAGGTGCATGGTTTAATATGTGATGTTCCAGATAAGTCTTTTATTTTAAATATTAAAAATTATAATGGTTACAACAGTTGTACGAAATGTACTATATTCAAGTACATTAATAGACGAATATGTTTTCCCTCAGTAAATACCGATTTTGTTTTAAGAACTGACGAAGATTTTATAAATCATAAATATAACGAGATTATCAGACAGGAGAAACAATATTAAACAACATTCCTAATTTTAAACCTGTAACAGAAGTACCGCTGGATTATATGCAGCTAGTGTGTTTAGGAGTTATCAAGAAACTAATTTTACTTTGGCATATTGGACCAAGTTCAGTGAAACTTTCAAATCATATGAAACAAATGATATCAGAAGCGTTAATAAAACGAAATACAGTACCTTCTGAGTATCATTGAAGACCAAGATCTTTAACAGATTTTAGATTGTGGAAAGCAACTGAATTTCGGCAGTTCCTCCTATATACTAGTCCGGTCGTGCTAAAAAATATTTTAAGAAAACATGTTTATTTAAATTTTTTAAGCTTACACGTTGCGATGACAATTCTTGTAAGCCCAGTTCTTTCAAAACATATGGGTAATATAGATTATGCGCAAAGTATACTAGAGTATTTTGTCAATACATTCACTCAAATTCATTGCGAACAATATGTTTCTCATAATATTTATAATTTATTACATATTTGTGCAGACATTAGAAAGTGTGTGTAGATGAGTTCAGTGCGTTTCCATTTAAAAATCATATGACATATTAATACATTGATTCGTAAACCAGATAAACCTCTTCAGCAACTAGTAAAACTGTACGCCGAAATAGAAATGTTCGGTTTGAAGGTCTCAAATCGTGTTAACTTTCATGATCACATGCGATTCAAGAAATCTCACAAAACCGGATCTCTGATTAATGGATATAATGTTGCTTCTCAATTCAAAATACTTCAGACTAATTCATACTCGATCCACTGCGATAATCAGCGAAATAATTGTGTACTTTTAGAAAATGGAAACGTAGTTTCAGTTTTAAACTTAGTAGAATCTGAAGATACTACAAAATTAATTATTGGTAAAAAATTAAAATGTGTTAAAAATTTGTACTTGCTACCTAGCAAATCAAATACTTTTAATATTCAAGTTGTGATTGAAGAGAATCGCGTTCGCGTATGGCCATGTGAAAAAATTCAAGCTCAGATGTGGAAAATGCCTTACAAAGATACTTAAACATTGTTTTTTCTATCATACATACATAAAATACATTTTTCATTTTAAGAAAATTTGATTCTTGAATTTATGTTCAAACATATTTTAAAACGTAATTTAATTTTAAGCATTAAAATTGTTTATCGTGTCCTGATTTTTTACGTAATGAATTAAGAATGTGTCGATAGCGAATTTAATATTAAAATGTATATATATTATGGAGAAATATATTACTGTAACAACTTATATTACATATACTTAACAAATATAACCCTTACGGAAAAAAACTCAAATATTGAATGTTTACACTCAAAATTGAGTGTTAACACTCAATTTTGGGAGTTTACTCTTAAATTTAGGTGTATACACTCAAATTTTGAGTGTTTACACTGAAGATTGAGTGTTTACACTCAAACGTTGAGGTGTACACCCAAATATTGAGTGTTTATATACTTAAAATTGAGTGTACACATTAAAAAATTGAGTGTGTACACCCAATGACTGAGTGTTCACACTCAAGTTTGAGTGTAAACATTTAATATAAACACTGTACATTTAAAAGTTTACTCTCAACACTTGGATAACTAATGACTGATTATTCTTATAAAAACATTCAATTTTATTTCATTCTCATTTAATGTACACTTCTAGTGTATATGCATTTTATTATTTTCATGATCACAACGAACAATTTGTTAACAAAAATGTTCACCGCTAGTGTACTATTCACTTTAATGGTCACTATTGTGACCATTAAAGAATACCTTAAATTAACATTTTATTGTTAGGGTAATAACACAGAGTGCAGCTTGTCAAGTGCTGTATAATTCATTTATTGAACTGCGTATCCAGCTTATTATTTCCTTAAACTTTAGTGTAACAACCGCTTCAGATTAAAGTATAACTTCAGTGTTACCCTCAACTTGAGATTTAATTTGAGTGTTACTCTCAACTTAAGAGTAACGCTCAAATTAAATTTCAAGTTGAGAATAATACTGAAGTTAACTGTCAAGTTGAGAGTAACACTCAAATCAACACTCAAGTTAAGGGTTACACTCAAGTTGAGGGTTATACTCAAGTTGAGTGTCACTCTCAAGTTGAGTGTTCGAAATAACACTCAAATTGAGTGTTATTTTGAGTGTTTTTTCCGTAAGGGCGCGCGTAACACGAGAAATGCAATTATTCGAAAAAAAAATCATTTCAGAGTATGTACGAAATATTGACACACACACACACACACACACACACACACACACAAAATTATTTCAATAGATCGTACATGTATATTTTGAAGTGACGATATTTCTTTTCGTATAATTACATTTCGCAGTAATTACTGGAGAGAAGTTTAGCTTTTAAATTTGTTACATTTCCCATATTAATCCATTACAATTATTTTCAAACGGATAAAATACAAAATGAAACTTTGAGTTTTTAATTAATAAGATGACATAATGGAGAGATAATAAAAGATCCCCGATGCCGGCGAGTCGCCGAAAGCAGGAGCGAGAACGAGTAAGGAGCAAACGAGATGATCAACATTAAAGAGTTCCGAAGTCTCTCTCACGAGGTCTCCTTTATCTCTAATCTTCGTATACATATACATATGTCATCTTACCATAGAAAATAAAATTTATATTTCGCATTTTATCGCATTTGAAAATAATCTTAATGGATTAATGAGATTTTTGTGATTAAAATGACACCAAACATGACATAAATCGGATAATTTTTAATTAAATTCGTAATAAAAATTTTTATTTTTTATCTGTTAACAATTATCCGATTTATATCGTGTTTGGTATCATTTTAATGACAAAAACCTCATTAAGATTATTTTCAAATCGATTAAAATAAAAGTTTTAGTTTTTATTTCATAAAATGTTTACATTCGTGAATTGCTATATGGATGGAGAAAGCCTATTGTAAGTGACTTCGAAACTCTTTGATAATAGGTCATCTCGCTCGCTCTCTACTCGCGGTCTCGCTCTCGCTCTCACACTCGACGAGTCGCGCTAGAACAGCTCGGAAAGATAAGCTAATTCGAGAATCATAGCAATTCACGAATGTAAACATTTTATGAAATGAAAACTAAAACTTTTATTTTGCATTTAATCAGTTTGAAAATAATCTTAATGGATTAATGAGATTTTTGTGATTAAAATGACATCAAACATGACATAAATCGGATAATTTTTAATTAAATTCGTAATAAAATTTTTATATATTCAATTGATGTACTCCGAAGCGTTTGATGGGCGAATTAGGGCAAAGAATCTTGATCTTTGATGCGAAAATAGCGTCAAGCGGAGCGCACCTATTGTTATAAGTTTATTTTCAAAAGACTTGTAGTATTAATTATCTTATTGTTTTAATTATTCTTATGCTTATGTAAATTTGTATGTAATAGTTTTTAATGTGCATAGGTGCGCACTAGCGCATCCAACCATATTTATAAATTAAAAAATTAATTAAATTAATAAGTAAAAAATAAATTAATAATAAAAAGCTATAAATTTAAACTATAATTTGATTAAAATGCATGATTGCTTAAATGCTTGATACTTTTGTTCCAAGAATAAGAAAAAAGTGAAAGTAATTTATTGCATATATTTTCTAAATTATATTCAATTAAGACTTATTAAGAAAAATTGATTTTAAAAAAATTTATTTTATTGCACATGCGGACATACGCATATGTATATAATATCTGCATGTATATATTTACATCATGGATATATACGTAAAAATACTTCAATAACAATTTATATCGCTGTATTTATACTATTAATAAATCCATGATGTTTCGATATATTTTTTATCCACAATTATATATATGGATCTAGCACGGACATGCACCAACCGGTCGTTTTACCATGGCAGAAAAGTGGATCTGGCCATGTAGTTCCGGCCGGCTCTAAAATGGATCCAGTTAGCGCCACTGTACCGGCTAGGAAAACGGCAGCGTGACCGCTCTCAGGCCTCAGGCCTCAGGCTTCTCTCTGGTTATGTGTGTTATATTTCTACGCTGCTTTACGCCCGGCAAACTACTCGACTATTCTCTTGGTGTGTATGATATTTTAGGTTACTTCACGCAATTTAAATTTTAAGATAAATTTTGCATATCAAGAAATTATATTAGTTTGATTAATTATTACATTTTGGAAATCTTTTCGTAACATTCTTTTAACATTTTTCATATATTTAAAAAAACAAATATAAACAAAGAAAATGTCTTTTTCTCACGTAAGTTAAATATAATTAAAAAATATATTTTATGAAGTTTACAAAATCTATGTGTGTATATAGCATGCAATGTGCTGATTTAATATATTTCTTAGAATACAGTAAAAATTATATATATATATATATATATATATATATATATGTATAATTTTTACTGTATATATATGTAACATATGTGTGTATGTATATTCTGTTTTTGCAATTAAAACTTAGGAAATGATGTAATGATGATTGCTAAAACAGTCTACTTGCAACAATTTACAATAATGTAATTTACAAATTGTTAAAATAATAATTTTTAGGAAACTGGAGGGAAGATATATAAAGAAAAACAATAATGACCTTGACATGGGATGAGAAATATAGACTTATTACCAGGAATCTGGCAGAATGGTTGGGAGACGAAAAACTCAAAAGTATCCTGAAAGAACGTGATCTCAAACTGTATTGGGGTACAGCTACAACAGGAAGGCCCCATATTGGTTACTTTGCACCTATGTCCAAGATAGCTGATTTCTTACGAGCAAGAACAGAGGTAATAATTCTCTTCGCTGATCTTCATGCATATTTAGATAACATGAAAGCACCCTGGGAACTTTTGGAACTGCGTACTCAATATTATGAAGCTGTAATCAAGGCAATGTTGAAGTCCATTGATGTTCCATTGGACAAATTAAAGTTTGTCAAAGGCACAGATTATCAGTTATCAAAGTAAGTTGGCATTATACCAAAACTCCTTGCATTTTAATACATCTTGCATTATATTAAGCCTTTTATTGTAATATACATTTTTATATACAAGGTGTGGAAAAACTCATATACTCTGATATTTCGAAAACTATGGATTTTGGACAAAAATGTTTTGAACAAAAGTTGTAGGGCTTCAAATAGTGATATTATTTTAGTGATTTTAGGTCACTTTATAAAGCTCATATGAAGATCATCTTGAATTTCTTAAATAGGAATCCCCATTTTTATCGTATATTCTTGTAGCTGATATCAAGATATTTTTAAAGTGATATAATTAAACTCTCTTTTTTGGGAATGTCTCAATATTAGCTACAAGCATATACAATAAAAAATGGACATTTCTATTTTAAAAATTTAAGATGACACATGATTTTTTCACAAAATAACCCAAGGTCAAAATAATACTACCATTTGAAGAGTGAAAAAATTTTTATTTGAAATATTTTTTTCTAAAATTTATAATTTTCGAAATATTAAGGCGTTTTATTACTTTTTTTTTATATTCTGTATATATTGATACTATTATATAATTAATTAAAATTTTTTTTTCAAGGGAATACACATTGGATGTATATCGTCTGAGCTCGCTTGTGACAGAGCATGATGCAAAGAAAGCTGGTGCAGAAGTTGTCAAGCAGATTTCTAATCCTCTGCTATCTGGTCTTCTTTATCCAGGGTTACAAGTACTCGATGAGCACCATTTGAAGGTGGACGCGCAGTTCGGTGGCGTTGATCAGAGGAAAATCTTCACTTTTGCAGAGAAGTACCTGCCTATGATGGGATATGAGAAATGTATTCATTTGATGAATCCAATGAGTCAGTATTAAACAGGAAAAATAAACAGAAGCTTTTTCATGTTTCAAATATATTGCAATTTTCACATATCTTCCATATTTACTTTTTTCCAGTTCCTGGTTTGGCAGGTGCAAAAATGTCTTCATCCGAAGAAGATTCCAAGATTGATCTGTTGGACAATGCTGCGACAGTAAAGAAAAAGCTAAAAAAAGCGTTTTGTGAACCTGGAAATATTACGGACAATGGAGTCTTAGCATTCTCCAAACACATTCTATTCCCATTATTTAAAGATGGCGATGTTTTTAATATACCAAGAACTACAGAATTTGGTATGTAATTTATACTATTTTGTCATGCTGCTTGTGGCTGTTTGTGATTTGACTTATTACAAAAAAAATAGATTTAGCAAAAAAAAAAGAATAAAATTTAATAAATATTTTTTACCATATTTCTGCGACTTCAGGCGGTGACATGTCCTTCTCAAAGTATGAGGATTTGGAAGCCGCCTTTGCAAAGCAAGCGATACATCCTGGTGATTTGAAAAATGCTGTAGAGATATACATCAACAAACTCCTGGATCCAATAAGAAAGGAATTTGAAACGAACTCAAAGTTGAAATCTCTTGCAAGCAAAGCATATCCTCCGTCAAAAAAACAAAGTAATTTAGCTTATTATGTGTATTTTATGACAAAATTGTTTCTGTCAAGAAATGTATGCATATAATGATTGGTTTCATATATAGTATTGCTAATAGCTAATTGCAATCTTTGGTCACCATTTGATTCATTTAGAAGCTGTGGAGGTAGAAATTACTCCTGCGAGATTGGATATCCGAGTGGGCAAAATAATCGAAGTCGAGAAGCATCCCGATGCGGACTCACTCTACATTGAGAAAATAGATTTAGGCGAACCAAATGGTCCACGTACTATAGTTAGTGGGTTAGTCAACTTTGTACCTTTGAATGAAATGGAAAACAGAATGGTGGTGATCCTTGCCAATTTAAAACCAGCGACTCTCAGGGGAGTTTCATCACATGGAATGGTTCTCTGTGCTTCAGTGTAAATATCTTATTGTATAAATAACATTTTAAAGCATTATTTATGCATATATCTATTGCACACGAAATTATATATACATATAATTTTATGAAAAATATAAATTTCTTATTGTTATGTTACAAACTAAGGCAGAATATATGAATTAATATTAATGAATAAATGATAATGACTAAAATATAATTCAATATTATATTTTATATAGCGAGGAACCAACGAGGCAAGTAGAGCCTTTGAGACCTCCTTTAAATAGCAAACCTGGTGATAAAATTATTATCGAGGGATATGAAGATGGGATAGCAGATGATGTGTTAAATCCAAAGAAGAAAGTGTGGGAAAAGCTACAGGTACATACATGCATTGATCATTTAATGTGTTGGACATCTTATTGAATCTTTGCATTATATGCATTTCTTAATTTAAGAAGTTAAGATAAAAAAATGTGTATTTTATAGCAAAATACTATATGTCATTAGGTTGACCTTGTGGTAAATGGAGATGGTGTAGCCTCTTGGAGTGGAAATCCACTGCTCACTTTGATGGGTGGCAAGATAACAAGTGATACTCTCAGAAACGTTCCGATTAAATAATGCAGTTATAATTAGCTTTATTATTCATTACATCAATTGATTAGCTAGAAATCTATTACTTTTATGAAATGTTTCGTCTTTTGTATTTTTGTAGCATTTAATGGACGTATATACACCCATTAATACAAAAAAAGTATAATTATAAAAGTTTGCTATCAAAAATAGCAAATATATATAAATAAATAAATCCAATGACCATTCAATTATAATTCTTAATAAGATCATATAATGAGTATCATAGTCTTTATGATTTAACGTAATTATCATTTAACGTAGTTTCAAATAAAAAGAAGTATATTGCTGCGGTTTACATGAAATGCTGCACAGTTGAACCACTTTTTATTTTCTTTAGCAAATTAGTTGAAATATTGCAAGATACAAACTTTTTCCTAGATACTGATAAAGTAACAATGGATTTCTTGCAACATTCACATTAATATCAGATATTTACTAATATATTTGCTTCATGTTAAAAACATTTAATATTAACATCATATTACTCTTTTCTTTTGTTTTTTAAAGGAAACTATAAACACAGAAGATAAATTAACAGGGAAACGAACACAGAATGCAGTTATTGATAAAAAAGATATAAATTAATACAAGAATTATGATTATCTATTAATTCTCATTATTAACACTTTAGTAAATAATTAAAATATGCTATATATATTGTAAGATATTAATGTCTTTGTTACAAATATTTTCCAAGTTTCATGAAAAATAGCACACTGTTTTAAATAATTCATGATAATTTAATAAAAAAGACACTTAAATTTAAAAAAAGCATAAGTATGTAAAAGCATAATAATACAAAGTCGCTTTTTTACTGATAATTTGTAGCAGGTACTTGGCAAGATCTGCTCTCGACTTTTCAAGCAACAACACTGCACGTCATTTGACATCATAATAACTTGCGCTTGCTACTTGTGGGTTGGGGCAATATGGATAGTTAATTTCAAATATTTCTTTTGATAACACATTCAATATTTTATTTAATATTTTTATTATAATCGATCAATCATTTTAATTTAAATAAAGGATAATAAATCGGAAAGGCTCTGAAATCCAAATATGAAATTAGTATAAAAAGGGGCTAATAAGAGCCGGCGCGCGGATATTATGCGCAACAATTTTATTTCTAAATTCTTCTTTAAACGTTTCGGTCCTTCCTTTGGACCATCCTCAGTATGTTAATTAATAATGAAATCCAGGTGTCAATGCTCACATCCTCATCTTACATCCTCGGTAGATCTTCACAGCAAGTAAGGACGAGATGCAGAACAAGGCGCGAAGGTTCTGACCTCCGCAAATAAACAAACAATACTGAAATAAAGGAACAGTCTAAGCTTAGACCATAAATTTTTAAAACTTTGATGTGACTAGAGTTAGAAAATATATTAGGTTTGTGTTTAAAGCTCTGCATATATGTAAGAATTTTGTGTATCTGAAAATATTTGTATGATCAAAAGTTTTGCATTTATAAAATTCCTACATTTTATATTTAATGGAATATATGCTAGGATTTTAAATTAAATAGTTACTCGCATTTCATTTGTTAATATTTGCTGACATGTCTTATATTCAATCTTGTATTTACTAGAAGTTTATACATGCTTTTTCATGATTTTATTGCATAAAGCTAGGTTAGCTGTAAAATCATTGGTTTTAATTTATGGGGTATTATTTTTTCATTAACTTACTTTTTTCCTTCTTATATTTATAAGTGATAGCCAAGTTAAAAAATTTCTTTTTTATAATTTGACATCAATTTAGTTGCCGAAATATCGAGAGTATCCCAAAATATTAATATATATCTATCGTTACATAGATATATACATATATTGATTAACATATACATATTTATCGTCGTATAGACATATCTTGATTTGCAAGGCGAAATCTATATCACAATTCGCTTCTCATCAATTCTCGTTTAGCAGTTGGTGTATGCACGGCATCTTTAAATGTAAAATGCCGTCTTTCTATCTTATTATCAGTTTCTAGCAATCTAATAACGCTATAATATTTTTGAAACTTTCTCTTAATCAATTGCGCCTTCTTTCGATCTTTCTTTCGATCAAGATCAATGGTAGAACCCAAAATTAAATGAATATCCTTGATATGCTCTAATTTAAGAAGAATGATTTTACGTTTATTGCGTGCAACTTTTTTATCTAAAAAATTTAAATGGCGTCTTAGCTTTCTGTAATCCTGCAGAAGTTGCTCGATAATATCTAGGCACAACCATCGTGTTCTAGTAATACATTTATCCGGCGCTTCGCCAGTTCCCGCCTGACAGATGTTGATCAAAGCTTCGACGTGGGAATCACCGTTTAAGTTTGCTAGTACAAAATTCAGTAAGTTTGGGATAGTGATAGGAATAGAAAATGGAAATACAGTGCTGTCCTCCTTCCTAAAATTTCAGCCAAAAGTAAATATTATTAGATATTGAAATTTGTTTTTAAATAATGATAAGTGCTTTGTATGAATAAAAATTATTTTTGATGATTAAAACAGAAGAAAAAAAAGAAAAAGAAGAGTATAGAATAAATAAAAGACGTTTTGATTAAGATTCAAATTTTGAAGTATGATAAAAGTGACATTCAAAGAAGTTTATGATTAAAAATTGTTTGATGCATAATTAACGCACCTCTTTGCAGGAAAAAATAAAATAGATGGAAAGCGATTCATGCTGTATTCCCACGGTAAATCATTATTATCCCCATCAATCTTTACAAAGATTAGATGATCCATATTGGATAAATAATATGCCACTGTTAGATATACATATGATATAGCACTACAAAATCCACAGTAAGGAGAAAAGTACATTACGACGACGTCCTATAAAAAAAAAAATTAGATTATGCATTAATTTATCACGAAGCACGATAATTAGCAATGAAATCCATCCATCAATATACAATTCTAATATATCCTTGTTTATTTTGCATGAATCTTGCAAAACACTGTATACTGGATGTCCCAGAATTAGTGCTAGCGAGAAGACAATGAGTCTACATAAAAAAAAAAAAAAAAAAAAAAAAAAAAATAAATCGAAAATGAAGAATAAAACTTTTTTACAAAGTTTCGTTTTCCAGAAAAACAACAAGTTATTGTCGACAAAGATAAATTACACGTGTAAAGTTGGCCCCGCACTTTTTGAATTTTGTATTTTTCTCAATTGTGCTGCATTGTGCTACGTTTGTGCCAATTTGTGCCGCAAACCGCAGCTAAATAACATGAAGCATTTTTCACAAAATATGAAAAAATCAAATTTTTACCAGCCCCGCACTTTTCAAATTTTGAATAAGCGTGTTGTATTGTGCTACGTTTGTGCCGATTTGTGCCACAAAGAAAAAATCGATAACTCAAACAACCGAAAAAATAAAAAATATCTATGTTCATTAGCCCTGCACTTTTTCGCGATTAATTGCGTGTTATTTAAAAATTTAAAGATATAGATATTATTTATTGTATATTGTTGTCATTGCTAATTATAAGGTGCGATAAATGCACTGCGTAACTGACCTTAGATGGATCCAAAATTGTGTCCAAAAATGTTTTTGTTGTTAATTCTGGCACACGAATTTGCGAATGCAAATCTACATTATTATGATTTTTTTCATTACGCAATTTTTGCATTCCATAGCGCTGTGGATTGTTTGAACGTAATGTTCGCTCTAGCAAACCTTGCGTATAACTGTTTATGAAATTAATGAGAGTGTATTCGCTGAAATTATGATGCATGACGTACTGACTTTCTACCTGCAACATAAAAAAATAAAAATTATTACAAAAGAAATGACACATGCAATTTGAAAAAAAAAAAAACGAGAAAATTTCAAAACTTGAATGAACTAATTTTAACTAAATTTATGATGCTCCAAAGCATATTTAATTATTATATTAAAATATATTATTAAAATGTCTTTTTATCTCATCTTTTGAAGCTTACTGCGGCATCCAAGATCACAATAGTAGTTTTATTTCTTCGCCTTGAGATATCAATCCCAAGATGTTCCGCAAAATGGGAATAATGCAAACTGTCAATAGCTATTAAAGCTAGTGTCTTGTTGGTTTTGCAGACCAATTCTTTTAAGCTGATATTAAATTTCCTTGAAGAATCTTGCGGAAATAATGATGGATAATAATCATTTCCGGCTAACCATCTTTTGCAACTTTCTTTTAAAAAATTTTTTCTTATAATGCTCGCAGATCGTGAATCGGTTTCTTCCTTTAATAATGATGTTTTATACTTCATATCTGTATGTAGCCTTAAAACAACATATACATTTCATTTTTTATATACATATAGAACATTCTTTGATTTCCACACAGATTAGATAGGACATTATGTACAGGGTATCTCACAATTGAAGTTGTAGCTTTAAAATGATTAAAGATAGAAAAAAATGTCATAAGGTAAAACTAAATGGTTTTAAGCACCTTCTATGTAACTTTTATGCATTTTTGTGATTGCACTTTTTTAAATAAAATAGGACTCCATACTTTTGAATGTAATTTTTCATTCTCTACAAAAAACTATTAGAGAAAGTTACGCTTAGAAATTGATGATTTAGAAGTTTAATTTTGAGTTTGCAAAATAATATTTGGCTTCATCGGCAGATTTATTCATTCTTTTTAATCTTAAATTAATAATTTTTTCTTCAAACATTTTTAAATATTTTCTTATAAAATAAAAATTGAAATTACATCAAAATAATGTCAAAATGATTACTTTTTAAAGTTCCATTTCTAAAATAAATAAAAAATAAAAACTAAAGCCATTTGCACTTTGCAGCTGCTCCCAAGCAAAAATGCATTAAAATAATGTAGGAATGTAAAGTCTAAAAACCGTTTAATTTTGCCTTATAATATTTTTTCTATAGGAATATTTTTATACCTTTAATTGTTTGAAAGATACAATTCCGCCCAGTTGCATATAAAATATTCTATATTCAGGATTCAAAATTCATAATACAAATTTTTGTACATATGTAATATTTATCAAATAAAATAGAAAGTTTTAATAAACATCCCAAAATCAGTCACTTCCGAGTTGTAAGATAAAAATGCTTTATTTATTTACTCACAAAAGATGCTCAACCTTTCTGCTTTAAAGGTCTAACTCAGTGTATCTTTTTACTGAAGTTTACACAGATGCAGAAATACTAACAATAAGTTTTTCATTTTTCAAAAATTCTGTGTTCAAAATTCTATTTTATTCTGTTGTGAAATTGACTGAGATATTAGATAAAAATATAATAGGTATAACTAAAACAGTTGATGATAATTAAAAAACAGTTTTTGATGACTCAAATTTACTGATAATTTTCACAACACTCATATTTACTAATAACTTTCTGTTTATTCTGATAAATCTATGAACTTCAATGAGAAGATGTAATAATATAATCAAATGGATAATATATTTGAACATTTTGAGAGTGAAAGCATTTTTATTTTATAACTTAAACAGTTGATTTTCGAATTCGAATGTTTATTACACTTTTTGATTTGTTGGGAAAAGTATTATGTACAAAGAAAGTAATATTTTACATTACATGTGTAAGAAATTTGTGTTATGAATTTATAAACATTTGTGCATATAGAATTTATTAGGTAAATTATTTGAAAACAATATATATAAAAACTTTTATAAAATATATGTGTTTATATGTATAATTAATGTTACCTCTTTAATTTTGACTTTTCCTGTAATCTCATTATCATGTAATTCTTGTTATAATTGTATATCTGCTCTTCATATTGTTCAATCATAATAGGAGATGTGAATACATCAGTATCTTTGCAAACATCACCAAATTTTTTAGCTCTATAAATCTCTTTTTCTAATGAATTTATCGCCTTTGTCTTGCATAAGGAACATTTATTCATCGCCACATTTGCACAACAACTGTTGTTAATCCATTGCTGAATTGATACAGTAGTAATGGATTCCTTTATTTGTTCAGTATAGATTTTAGTCTTGTTCAGCAGATGGGCACATTCTTGATTTCTAGAGAAGTGACGGATCATCGCTGTACTTCGTTTCGTTTCTAGACGATCGATTATATCCTTCACTAGCATATTATCTGCACAGTTGTAATACTGTAAGCCGAGTTCTCTTATCTGAAGAACAAGAATATTTCGATATAATTATTTATCACTTTATAAAGGAATATATGGTGTCCCACTTAACTTAAGTACCTTAAATATTGTACTTATTTTTGATGATACGAAAAAATATCAGAGGAAACGAATATTTATTTGGAAGGGGCAAATATTATGAGGAAAAAATTGTTCTCAAGTCATATTTTTCAAGGTCATATTTTTTCAAGGTCATATTTTTACAAGGTCATTTTTTAAAATGGGATTACATGTTTTTATCATCACATTGTAATAACTGAGATTAAAACCAATAAAGCAACACTTCTTTGTGCAATTTTTTTAAATAGTATTACATATATCAATGATATGAGAAAAATTATTTTGAAGTATATTGCAAGAAAAAATTTACATGATTTCTGGTTTTAATGTCATAATTTAGTATGACTGCAGCGAAAAATTAGGGACCTTAGTACTATATTAATTGATATTTAATATTTAAAAAAAAAAAAAAAATATTTTTACTACATTTCGTAAATATTCAATAAAGTTAAAAAATCATTATACAGATCACTTACAGATCATTTTGTGTTAGTAAATATTTATAAATTATGGAATATAGTTGTAAAACTCACCAGATTGTAAATGTAATTTTCTGTATGAAGTGGATTCCGTGGTGTAAAAAGAAATAAGACTGGTCCCTCGTGTAGATAGGGTGCGAGAGTAAGCGCTTTGACACCAGGGGGTTGTAGCCAGAGGGATGGTTGATGAATAGAACTGCTAATCCAACTGAGGATATTCTCAGACGTCCATTCATTGTTTTCTGGGTAGCTCTGAGTGTTTTTATTAAGACTGATGTATTACATGAAGTGAATAGAAAAATTCACATATATAAATACTATACACTTACTAAGGATTCATTCCACATGAGTAAATTTGCTGATGGAAACTTGTAGACCCCGTAATGTAATTTACTTGATAATGCACTAGTTACTATAGCAAATACCAGTTCTCTATTAGGATCTCTTTCCAGTGATCGTATTGCAGCCTTGTAAAACTCTCGATATCCAGGAGTTTTATCCAATCTTGTAAAATTAAAATATCCTATGACCACTGCCTGCAAATTTTTAGTAAATTACAAATAATCAACAAGATAACGAAAAAAAAACACGTTTCTTTTCAACATTTTTTCTATTAGAAAAAAAAACGGTTTTTTTTACATCTCTCTCACATTTGATATTAAATTTTTATTAAAATTTATATAAACTAAAATAAAATTTTATTGGATCATAAATCATGCTCTGTCTCATGTAGAGTACAAGCCCCAATATCTACTTTCTTTCTCAAATAAAGAAAGAGTTTTTGTTGCAATATAAGCTATTTTACATTAGCTGAAAATAAACTTTTTTATTCATCAGTTTACACTTACATCATTGGCAATCAACAATTCTGTTAGTTGTTCTTTATGTGTTATTCTGACAATAGGATTCATAAGCGCATCTAGAAAATTAATCATGTATGGTGCTGTGCGAATTCCTCTGTAATTGATACCAGATTCTCTGGCTGGATATAACATCAGCACTGGATAACCATGAATTTTATTGTACTGTGCTCTGCATTCTGAATCAGGATGCCAACAATTAATGGCTGCGAAGAATATCTAAGAACACACAATGCAAGCATTAATGTATACGTAAGAAAATGTATAAGATACTATTGCAATCTTGTACCTGTGGATGATAAAACTGAGCAACGCTTTCAAACTCGTTACGAAGAGCCTGACTTTCCGCATCCCAAGGAGCATAATACATAACAAAACTGAAATCTGCCTGCGTTATCCTTTCGATCATTGCATCTAAATGACCCTTATAGAAATCCAATACTATGGAGCTCTGAGCGAAGAAAGGTCTCGCTATAGGAGGTTTGGAAATTTTGGGAGGTCTACAAAATTCATGATGATAAACGAGTACAAACGATTAAGCCGGCAACAGATACAGGTACAACTTATTGCAAGAGCTTTCGACCAAAAAAAAAACAGGTATACAATATCACACAATTAACTATCAAATAAAGAATTTTTAAAGTCTCGAAAATGTCTCTATTCGATAGCCAATTATGACAATATGTCTATGTGTTTCTTGCTGGAAAGCTCTCTGTGTATCCTTGTATCGTATCATCAAATTATGGTCATATGAATGGAACATATGTTAAAGGTAGGATATGTAATGGACATAGTCTTGTTATAAGTCTTTATATCTAATTTTTGATACACATTTATATGACCACAGTGTGATGATACGATACGAGAGTATGCAATAAGTTTGTACGTATTTTCAGCACGCGTTAAGAGAAAAAAAGAGAAGGAGACAACACAATAAAAAAAAAATTTTTTTAATTTAAATTTTAATTAAAAAAATTTTAAAAATTAAAAAAATCTATAGAGTATAATATATAACGACTCAGTGCAAGGATGTTCAGTCTGTCACACTAGAACTCAAATTCAAATCTACAATAAAAAAAAAAATCTATTATATATGTATATAGAATCTAAAACTCACGAGCTGTGTAGAGCGGCCATAGCAGCAAAAGTAATCGCGAGGAAAAAACAAATAATTTCATAGGAAAACATTTTTGCAGCCAGCCGCTCCTCTATCGCCACTCTCTCTTTGGCGACGTCGTTATTCGTTGTGGACTCAGACGTGGATGTTGACGAAATCTGGTGTGATGGGTTATCGGCATTTCTTGGCAGGGTTGTCTCACGTTCCTCGCTGAACGTCCGTCCATCCATCGCCTGTCCACCAAGGCGTTCACAAGACATTCGCATACATCTCTTCGCTAATTCGAGCTCTCGTCGCTTCTCCTTCACTCAAGAGGTCAATTCCTTCTCCTTCTTTGTTAAATTGCCATTCTCTTCAAGACACAGAGCTACTTCTTTTAATTCGATTATATGCGCTGCGGCTAGTTTAGACGTTGGCTCCCGTTTTCGCGCATGTGCGACGTAACGATTGCGATTACAACCACGTATATGTGATGAGCATCTCAGTGTTTTGGCGGGATCTCGCAGAGAACAGATTAAGTAGCTACATAAGTAAATAAATTAATATAATTTGTGCATATTATTTCTTTTATTTCATGTTTTTAATTAAATTTCTAAAAATTTTGCGGGCAGATTTCGAACTGATATTGGAGACCTCGCGCAGTGATAATGCGAAACCCCGGTTTCAGGATTACCAACGCTGGGCTGCGTTCCAAAATTTACTCCTTAGGGTAGAGTAGCGTTTGCTTGACCAATCAAAACAAAGAAATTTGTATTTCTTTGTTCTGATTGGTCAAGCAAACGCTACTCTACCCTAATGCAGGATTCACACCGCGTCCGATATCCGACGTACGACGTCCGATAACCAATAAGAAAATTTGATTTATAAAAATCAAATTTTCTTATTGGTTATCGGACGTCGTACGTCGGATATCGGACGCGGTGTGAATCCTGCATAAGGAGTAAATTTTGGAACGCAGCCCTGAGGAATAAATTCTTAAGCCTTGTGTCCACGATACTAGAAATCTCTCCGAGTCCTCGATCCGAGAAAAAGTTACTAAAACTCGAATCGTGGACACAGGCAACTCGAATGAATATCTCGAATAGAAATCTCGTACAGAAAAATGCATCCTGTCCACAGATGTCCATACTAAAGTATAAGCAATATAGTATAGTAGTATAGTATAGTAGTAGTATAGTATAGCAGTATAGAATAGTAGTATAGTAGTAGTATAGTATAGTAGTATAGTATAATAGTAGTATAGTATAGTAGTAGTATAGTATAGTAGTATAGACATCTGTGATTCTGTCCCATTTTTCCGTACTAGTTGCTAGGTTTATATCGATTTAATTCCTTGTTGCCAACATTATTACTTTATAAATAGCTAATCAATGTTGGTGAACGTAAAATATAATAAATAAGAGCAGAATTTGCACATACGTTTTTCTTGCGAATGAATTCAAAAATCGAACCCCAGTGCACCCGCCACACAAATCGACTGATGCCTAAAGTAACCAGCACGATTGACCAATCAGAGAGTCCTAGTGTGCAACTGGCCAATTAGCAATGAGGGTTATCGGATTCCGTCCATCTAGCTTCGCACATCTGACTTTATCCGGTTCCGGATTATTACCTGATATGAAATTAATTATTATAAAATAAGCTATTATTTCCCAAACGTTGAAAACATTACAGACGTGTTTCCCAAATGATTTCACGTTGATTAAAATAAAAGAAAATATTTTTAAAATTATGTCTGCTAACTATACGCTCAATTAATTTTCATTAATTATAAATAAACTATTATTTTCTAAACTATGAGAATATATTCCTAAATTTGCCCAAACGATTGCAATAATAAAAAATAAGAAATATCAAAGAGTCGGTGGACTCTGCCTCTTTTTACATGATACTACCTGAGATAAAAACATTTCTCATCAGATATATAGCAATGAAAGTGATACAGCGGTACGCAACTTTCAGGAAATGTTTTGGTTTTATTTATGAATTTAAATAGTGAAATTGGAAATGGTTGTAAATTATTTATTTTTCTTTCAATTCGTAAAATATGTTTACACATGGAAGTCAATGTTTTTGACTATGGTATTAGAATGGCATCAACCAATCAGCGAATCTCTGACAAAGAGAGGAGTCTACCAAACTCTTTGTATCCTTTTCCAAAAATTCGGTCATTCCCCACCCTTGAAGGCTCTCGCTCCAGTATGTTATAGAAGTTCAATGGAAATGGGATATTGGTGCTGCCGGCGTGTGGCAAATCAACAAGCTATTAACTCTTTTCGTTTGCGCGAATTGTTGCTCGGTTTGCTACGCGTCGCATCAGTTTCATCGGTTTATCTCGAACTCTACTCGGGTTATTGTTTGTGGCAGTTGCCGTTATTTGTTTTATTGTATGTTCCATTTAAGTGAATTTTTGGCTGATAATATATCTTGTTTCTGCAAGTGCGTATGGAAAGTGGGTCAGTGCTTTTTGCGCTAATTTGTATTTTTTGTGTTAATTTAAATATGCCTGTGGATTCGGATTACATCTCTGAATCTAATATGGTGAGTGTCGAATAATGTGGCGATATAACCCTATTACAGCTACGCACCCCATAATTTTTGGGTTACGTGACGTTGGTCATGGAGGACTGTTGTATATGCGTGTTGCAATAGATTTTCGACTGTTTTAACGAGACACGAAAGCAAATTTCACTTGACAATCAAGATTCTCGTGCAATACGCTGAATGTATCAAACAAAAATACATTATTTTTTTCAAAAGTCGATATTTTTTAAAAAGTTAATATTTTCAAAAGTCGATATTTTTTCAGAAATTGATATTTTCAAAAGTCGATATTTTTTTTGAAAAGTCGATATTTTCAAAAGTCAATTTACATTTTGTCTATAAGTAGAGAGATATAAAGTATGTGTTTCTCCATTAAAAAAAAATCACTTTGATCCTTGTACAATTATACGAGTTGACAAATATTGATGAACATTAGATTAAAAATATCTTATTTTATGTATATAGTTGTGTATAATAAAATTATAAGGATAAATAAATATCTATTTATTGTGAGTGCATTTAAAAAAATAAAAATGAAGACATTAAGTAATAAAATTCATTATTTCTTCTTAGAATCTTAATACTCTCGCAAAATTTCTAGCTGATTCATTTAAATCTACAAATATTTTTAACATCTTGATAACAATATATATTTGTGTTTACACTATTATTTATAATTGTTATAATAATAATAATATAACTAATAATATAATTATATAATGATAATTTACAGTTTCTAATTTTGCAATGTTACTAATTTTTTCATTGTATATCTGATGTTAATCCATTTCAAGACTTATAAAACTTTTGTAAATAATTGTTTTTAATATGTGTTTTTCCTTCAAGTCGAGAAAAAAGTACACAGAAGGGAGGCTTCTCATGTGAAAGTAATTGGCTGTGGAAGTAATTTTCCCATAATCACGCATGCAAGCGGAAAGATCATGTGTGAAATATCAAGTTATAGACATGAAATATCGAGGCACACAATAAAGATAAACTCTTGATATACATAATTGCGAAATATTGTTTCATTTTTTGTACTTGCAATTTCAAAAAATAATTGTTTTCATCTCAATAAATACTGTCACTGGCAGAATATTTTGAAAAAGATTTATATAATTAATACTATATTTTGAATGCAAAAATATTTCTTGCATAGGTATCAATTCGCAAAATAATTTGCAAGCATTGAGTTAGTCTTATCATTCTATTTAGTCAATAATATTGCACGATATTATTGGACTATATCTTAATAAATAAGAAAAACTTATATAATATTTTTATAACAAATATTTGTATGTATGTACGTATGTATGTATGTATGTATGTATGTATGTATGTATGTATGTATGTATGTATGTATATATGTATGTATGTATGTATATTCATATATAAAATATTATATTACATGAAACATAACACACACATACTTTAGAATGATTAATTAGAATAAAATTAGAATAAATTTTTTTGCAAATATTAAAATAATGTTAAAACAATTTTATAACTTTAATCATTTATGTCAAAATAAATTTTTTGTAGTTATAGTTTTTTATTATTAGCTTTTTATTATTAGTTTTTTGTCACTATTCGCATTCGATCTCGTATATGAATTAATAAAATATATTTTTCTTTTTATTATTCTGTAATAATAAAGGTATGTATAAAGTCGAATCTAGAACAAATGTAGGAATATAAACGTTCACGAACAACATTAGCAAATATCAGTAGAGAAGTTTTATTTAATTAATAATTTTATAAAAAATATTTTATACAAAATTTTATAGATTTAAAAAATTAAAAAACGTAATAAAAAAATTAACACCTTTTCATGTTTTATCGATATTCGTTTGTAATTGTTCACTTGATCTGAATTCGGTTTAACGTGATCTTCATATATATCTGCATCTACATTTTCAGCACATTTTATGACAAAGATTTATAGCTGCTTATTAATCCATGAACCAAAAAAAGTTTTCCCAGTAGATTTTACCAATTTATACTATGGAACATGAGTGGAACATATGTTGGCATAGGAAGAAAACCAATTTAACTCAACATATTTTGCAAGAAATAAATTACATAATTTCTCATTTTTAATGTCAATTTAATATCACTGCAATGAAAGACCAAGAGCCTTAACGCTAGCGTTCATTTTCTCAAAAGCTTTCATTAAAAACTTTTCAACTGACTTTACAAGTGATTATATATAAACAATTAAGCCATTATGTACAAATAAATCAATTAATACATACAAATCAAAATACATATCAGGATACACATATATATTAAAAATGTGACGCATAAAATTATAAATAGAATTCTGTCTTCAATTTTGTCGCAATTATAAATCGTCTTTTAAATATACAGTTAAAGAATAAGTGAATTGAATTATTTTATGGGAGATATATGTATAAATCAATAAACGACGAGTATTCTTTGTAAAGTAAATCTAAACATGAAATTTATGTTATAGTTTGTTGAGATTGGATATAATATATGGAGATTATCTCAATTATCGGCGTTAAATGTCTCTCTTCTGTCGTCAACAAATTGATTGTTAAAACACGGCTAAAAAGTCTTGACGCATTAAAAAAATTATTAGTTACCTATATGTATATTAATATTGGGATTTCTAATATCATTAGCTGTAACATGTTTATTCACATAAAAAGTGTTCGGAATTTGTACATATTTCTCTAAGACTTCATATTATTAAAAAATGAAAAACGCTTCGATACATTTTCGGGCTAATGTAATTTTTTAAGAATTTATTCGTCAATGATGGTTGAGAGCTCTCCTTCTTTTTCTCTCGGTTTTGGTTTTGTGGTTTCTGAAATGGATATGACAAGAGAAAAGTAATGTAAATGAGAATACATAAAAGTGTATTATAGTAGTAGTCATATAGTAGTATCATGTAGTAATCATATAGTAGTGCCATATAGTAGTCATATAGTAGTGCCATATAGTAGTCATATAGTAGTGCCATATAGTAGTCATATAGTAGTCATATTATAGTAATGTCATATAATAGAGAAATATAAGATCGGCGGCGCGGCGTAACGCGGCGCATGCGCGTTTCTGCGAGTCGATAATACATATACCATCGAACCAGCCAACATCAACATTGTGCTCCGCATCGATAATTCCGATGTAAGCATCTCAAAATCGTAAAAAGCGGAGGACTTGTATGCATTCATTCATGTTTTTTCTTCTTTTTCAAGCTTATGAATAGTATTGTTAGATCGGTACAATTGTATCAAATTTTATATACTGTTACAAATAGGATATATTGAAATAAAATAGATGTCTAAATGTCGGTCTTTTTATATAATAATCTTGTAGGAGAAGACTGATATATTGCCATCTCATTTATTTCAATATTATTTGCAAAATACCAAAATTTTTTGGTATAGCTAAACTAATTCTGTTTTTGTAGTGACATATGCGTAAGAACGTTTTTGATTAGTTTTTAAATTTTCGGAAAAACTAAATTCCACAATTTTATAGCGTTTTTTTTGTAATGTTACACACTAACAATAAGCAATAATTTCAATATATTTCGAGAAACGATAAATCTAGGAAACATTTTAATATAATATTTGTATGTGAAAGAAAGCAATTAATTTTTTTTAACAGTTTACTCCTATAGTGATATGCACGTGAGAACTTTGATTAGTTTTTAAACTTATTTCGCATATGGTATGATAAATTCGCAACTATAATATTTCGAATTAATTCCAAAAACAATTTAATATTATTTTTTGTTTGAGTTAATATTCTTATCTTTAATCTTATTTTTAATATTTCTATTTTTAACTTTGTGTATAATTATGGTCCGTGTTGATGTATTTATAGATACAATAATTTTGTTATTTATTTATAATATCTTAAAAAATTAATTAGCAATTTTAGTATAATTGTTTTTTATTCACAGTTTTCTATACATGTTTTTTGGAAATGAGAATGTTAGCCTAATGCTAAATCAATATCCCCAATTGTATATTATTATGTAATATTATTATAATTATATATATTATTATATATGTATATGTATATATTATAATTATATATATTATTATATAATTATAGTATGTGTAATATTATTATAATTTGTTTTTAATTGATAGAGAGAAAAGCAATAAATAATATAATAAGCAATAAAATATGAGACTAGAGCAATAAATTAACATTTAATTATGCAATATATCGAAAAATGATATTTAACAAAGTATATCTTCAAATGTTACAAATTATTGCAAATTTTGTAGAGTCCTTGGTACAAATTATTTTTCGAATTTTTTGAACATATTTCAACATGATTAAAATCCTGGAAAGTCATTTTAATTGCTCCAAAAATCGCGTGGAATGATTTTATGTCTAACAATAAGCGAAACTTTTGAAATTTTTACTTAATAATGCGGAAACCTATAAATTTTATAAATATTGTCATTCGGTAAATATATAAAATAGTATCATAAATTATTTATCTTTTAAGTATTATCTATACATATTTTTTTATTTGGTTGTATTGGATGATAATAACACCAGATTTCTCCGGAATCTTTTTTTTGTTCTGCGAATTGAATTTGATTTACCTATTTTTGCACGTGTGAACGATTGTACAATTATTTGCTTTTGATTAGTAATCTTAATATACATTTGTCTTGTAAAAATTTTATATATTTATTATATATATTATATATAAATTAATTTTACTTTAAATTTTGTATATCACAAATAACATATAGGAAACAATGGGTGCTTTCCAGCAACGTGTGACACAGTGTCGACTTGTAGCTGGAGCGCTGCTATAGCTTTCTTACTTCACCGCCAGAGTGCAGGGCAGTCACTTCACATAGCTTTTTCAAAGTTTTAAGTTTTTTTTTAAATGTTATTTCCTACCGGAATACCACTCCGTAAAAAATGATAGCAAATGTAAAAATATTGGTATTTATGGAGTGACACACAACGACGACACAGTCGAACACACATTTTAGCTGTGTACGATTGTGTCGACTTGTGACGTAGTTGGAAAGCACTGGATTGCACACTGTTATACATAGTGTCGCCTGTGTACATACGTTGCTGGAAAGCATCTAATATAGCTACTTATATATAATAGCAGGCTGTTCAAGACTTTTATGACCAAAAGTTTATCGGTCGCTGACGTCATTATGCGTAAGCTGTTATCTTATCTTTTTCCATCATGCACACAGGGACAGGAATGCTTTAAGACATGAATTTTCACGCATCAAGACGTGTTCAGCGCGCGAGCTTTGTCTCTAAAAATTTATATGTTTATGATTATTGGTTATTTGAGAAACACTAATGCTGTCATAAAGCAGAATGGAATTATTTTTAAGAAATTCTTATTATTATTAATAATAATTCTACTAATAATAATTTTATTAGTATTAATAAAATTTATTTATTTATTTTTTGATTAATCAATAGTCATGATGCGCAAGTATCTAAAGGTAAAGCACGCGTATTGAATATATGCCTCGATACGCAAATTCATGTGTTAAAATATTTCTGTGTCTACTTGTGTATTTATATTTTATATTTTATGACAAAAGTCGAGATAAACATTAATGTTAAGATGTTTTTTTATATTAACGCTCGACGCTCAATTTCAGCGTCAGAGAATGTCACGTGATTAAAAATAAAGATATCAATATGTTATTTTTGACCATACGACGTCTTTTGATGCTGAAAATGAGCATCAAGCGTCATTATAAAAATGCACCTAAAAGCTTTTCATATTTGACCAATCAAACAAAAGAAATTTTTATCTTGATTGGTTAAACAAACGCTTTCATTGATATTAAATCAATTAATTCAATTTTTTCCTCCAAAGCTTATCATAGAAATAAAAAAATTATTTTCATTGTATTAAAACATTTATACCATATGAGAGAAACATCATTCTCTTATCATAAACTTCATATAACAGCTTTGCTAGTTTAATGTACATTATATTTAAACGCAAATATTTTATATTTTTATGTTATTTTTATTATATTTATGCTATTTTATATTTTTGTTATTATTATTGTTAGCCGTAACAAATTAATTTCTTGCAAAGAAATAAGAGTAATTCTATAAACATAAGAAGCGCGATTTCAATATAATTGCAATAAAAATAAAATTATGTTAATTTAAAAATAAGGTAAATATTGACAAAAGAGGAGACCCAGCCCCAATGACCTTGACCTTGACATATGTTGTCAAGGTCACTGTCCTGAGTATCCTCCAACGGTTGTAAGGCGTCGCCCGTTGTTTATTAATAAAAAGTTATTAACAAAAGAATTTCCACGAATTATATGCAATTTTCAGACACATTGTACGTTTTGAATGAATCTACAAATTCATTTATTTATGTGTGGTAAGTCGAAGGCGTGGGCGGGAGAGGGACGGAACCCCTCTCCCTGCATTCCCACCCCGAAAAACTAACCTAACCTAACCCATTCTCTAGAGGTGAAGGAATAAAAAAACACTTTTCACTGCGAAACGAGGTCTATGTTTTTACAATTTCACATGGGTTTGCAACTTTCCACGCAAAGCAAGGTCCACCCCCATCATCCCTTGCTTTCAATGCGAAACGAGGTCTATGTTCTTACAATTTCATATGGGTTTGCAACTTTCCACGCAAAACAAGGTCCACCCCCATCATCCTCTGCTTTCAGTGCGAAACGAGGTCTATGTTCTTACAATTCCACATGAGTTTGCAACTTTCCACGCGAAGCAAGGTCCACCTCCATCATCCCTTGCTTTCAGGTAGTAATATCAAATTATTGTCTGTATTTAAATATAAAAAGTAAGGTAAATTGCGTGGAAACTTGCAAAACCTATGTGAAATTGTAAGAACATAGACCTCGTTTCGCACTGAAAGCACGGGATGATGGGAGTGGACTTTGTTTTCGCGTGGAAAATTGCAAACTCATGTGGAATTGTAGAAACATAGACCTCGCTTCGCACTGAAGTGTTTTTTATTTCCTCACCTCTAGGAAATGAATTAGGTTAGGTTAGTTTTTTTTTGGGTGTGCAGGTTAAGTTAGGCAGGGAAAGGGGCGGAGCCCCTCACCCGCCCGCGCGTTTGATTTACTACGCATAAATAAATGAATCTGCTAAGCTACGCTCTATTAAATGTACATAGTGTCACAAAAATTACATATAATTTATGGAAGTTTTTTTGTTAATAACTTTTTAATAAACAACGAGCGAGAGCTAAAACCTTTTGATAGTTATTCAGGGCGATGACCTTGACAACATACACGGTGCGGTCCAAAAGTTTTAGGACTGATTTTTTTGCGGTTGTACTACTAATGTCATTTACCGGAGCGAAGTGGAATTATGTACTAGAAACCCTCCTCAAAGATTGTACCAAGTGGCGTTAGTGTGGATTCAGTTGTTGTCGATCGATGACGTTTCGCGCAACTGGTATTTGTTACCTCTGTCAAAAATTTGAGATGGATGTGAAGAAAGAACAACGTGTCGCAATAAAATTTTGATGTAAGGCCGACAGCTGCAATTTTAGTTTTGGGAATAGGAAATAGTCGAGGGGATTCAAATCCGGCGAGTACGACGGGGTGATGCAACGTCACGACCTGTTTTTGCGTCAAAAACTGATGAAACATTACTACCGAATGAGTCGGCGCATTGTCTGCAGGAGGAAAAATCAGTCAAGGCTGTATCCCCGTAAGCCTTTTAGATCATTTCCACCGTCTCCGCGGCCGACAAATCGGCTTTACAACAAAATTTTATTGCGACACGTGGTTCTTCCTTCACATCCATCTCAAATTTTTGATAGAGGTAACAAATACGAGTTGCGCGAAACGTCATTGCTTGACAACAACTGAAACCACACTAACGCCACTTGGTACAATCTTCGAGGAGGGTTTCTAGTACGTAATTCCACTCCGCCCCGGTAAATGACATTAGTAGTACAACCGTAAAAAATTCAGTCCTAAAACTTTTGGACCGCACCGTGTATGTCAAGGTCGAGGTCATTGGGACTAAGTCCCCTTTTGTCAATATTTACCAGAAATAAATTAATATTTGAAAACAAGTTTGAAAATAATATATTTGGTGTTACTATTAGTGTCAACAAATCTATATAATTGTAAACATCATACCCGTTTTTTAAATACCTTATAGATAAATATTATAAATTTCATAAATATCCTGTGTATTGTTTAGGGTTGATAATAGAAGTTTCTTGAATTACGTTCCTTGGGAGATTATATACAAAGAAAACAGAAGGGAAAACATCTATAGCGATGCAAGGTGCGTATAATTGCTGTTGCTATTGCTGGATCGCTATGAGAATGTGTGCATGCGAAAGAAAAAAGAAGTATTAGAGAAAGTTTACTTATTGTTAGTGATGTAAATGATGAAGAGAGAGAGAGAGAGGGAGAGAGAAAGGGAAAGAGGGAGGGAGAGAGAGAGAGAGAGGGAGAGAGAGAGGGAGGGAGGAAGAGAGAAAGAGAGAGGGAGAGGGGGAGGGGGAGAGAGAAGAAAACGATATCCTTAAAAACGAGTAAGCAAAACACAGAGTCAGTAAAAAGAATTATTCGAGAAGACTTCGTTTGCCTACATAATTTTGCCAATAGCTTCGATTTCTGATAATGCCGATTGCTCACAGAGCGATTGCCTACAAGCATTATTGCGTACATTTAATAATATAAAATACGAATATACAGGAAAAATTGTAAACCTACGTAGAATTATATAATTATATATACTGGTCAAAAGAATTATCGCAACACTCAATTAATATCAAAATTTCGCATAAATTCAAATAAGCATATCTCCGCGATAAATTGTCGTATTTGAAAAAATTTTTTTTTATTTTAAAGGGTAAAGTCTCTACTTTAAGGAACTTTCATTCGATTTTGATTTTATCCTCTCCCCCTCCCTCTATCTCTTTAAAAGTAAGGACGTGTTTTTTCTCCAAAAAATTGCATAGTTTGACAAACTCTACGGGGTGGAATAAATTTTTTTCACAAATGTCATCATAACTATCATAAAATATGGACTTTTCCGTGTAAATTAAAAAAAAATTGAAGACCGTACGATTTTTTTTCGCGGAGTTACGGCGTATCAAAGTTACCTATGCATTTTTATGCATTCAATTACCGCTAACATGAGCACGTCGATGAGTCACAGACAACATTGGCACTCGAGCACGAACCCGAGAACTTAAGTCTCTTTCGTGCAAACGATTCCTGATCGTTTGATCGTTTATTCGTCTGTGAGGGAGAACATCATTTGCAACTTGGTCGCGCAATCATTAACGGATTTCGTATTGCCTCGTTGACGATGAGACGATCTTCTCGAGCTGATGTTACTCATCTTCGACCTTGTCTTCTCCTTCGACGAAATCTGCCTGTGTCTTGATAACGAGCCCAAAATCAGTGTGCGCAAATCATTGGTCTTTTGGAAGAAGGAGTCAGATACATGTTGCAAGGAGAATGGGTGTACATCGGTTCTCCATCTCTCGAGTTTGGGCTCGTTATCAAGAAACAGACAGATTTCGTCGGAGGAGAGAACAAGGTTGAAGACGAGTAATATCAGCTCGAGAAGATCGTCTCATCGTCAACGAGGCAATACGAAAACCGTTAATGATAGCGCGACAAATTGCAAATGACGTTCTCCCGCACAGACGAATAAGCGATCAAACGATCAGGAATCGTTTGCACGAAAGAGACTTAAGTTCGCGGTTTGTGCTCGAGTGCCAATGTTGTCTGTTGCTCATCGACGTGTTGGCGGTAAAACTATGCAAAAAATTGCATAGTTTGACGAACTCTACGGAGTGGAGTAAATTTTTTTCGCAAATATCATCATAACTATCATAAAATATGGACTTTTCCTTGCAAATTAAAAAAAAATGAAGACCGTACGATTTTTTTTCGCGGAGTTACGGCGTATCAAAGTTACCTATGCACAAAAATGCATAGGTAACTTTGATACGCCGTAACTCCGCGAAAAAAAATCGTACGGTCTTCATTTTTTTTTCAATTTGCAAGGAAAAGTCCATATTTTATGATAGTTATGATGATATTTGCGAAAAAAATTTATTCCACCCCGTAGAGTTCGTCAAACTATGTCATTTTTTGGAGAAAAAACACGTCCTTACTTTTAAAGAGATAGAGGAAGGGGGAGTGGATAAAATCAAAATCGAACAAAAGTTCCTTAAAGTAGAGACTTTACCCTTTAAAATGAAAAAAAAATTTTCAAATACGACAATTTTTCGCGGAGATATGCTTATTTGAATTTATGCGAAATTTTGATATTAATTGAGTGTTGCGATAATTTTTTTGGCCAGTGTATTTTGTTTTGCATTACCGTTGAAAGCAGCGCGTGACGTGGGGTGGACCTCGCTTTTCGTGAATAGTTGCCATTAAAATTGTAATCTATATAAAATTCTACAATTATAAACCTACATCAGAGTTTTTATTTTGTTATTTACTAAGGAATATGATCAAATAATCTAACTTTTATTATGCATACAAGACACATGTGTGCAATGTGTATGTGCGGAATAATATTATGTGTGCAATACGCATGTGCGTATAAATATATGCTTGTATTTTAAATTATTACATGTGTGTTATCTTCATAGCGATCCAGCAATACCTCATATACCTAATTCCTACCATATACCTCATAGCGATCCAGCAATAACAACATTATTACATGTGTAATGCTTGTAGGTAATCGGGATTGTTGGCAATTGAAGCTACTGGCAAAACGATGTAGGTCAACGAAACTGTAGGCGATTGAGATTGTAGGCAAATGAACTCCCTCCCCTCCTCCAATTATTTCTATTCGTTGAACCTCGTTTCGAGAAGAACCGACTTGATTTCTTTTATGGTTACGCAGTCCACTTTTCGTGAGACAATGATACATTGTTCAGGGATTTGCTTCCATTTAGGCGATGTAAATAAATAATAAGTTTTTATTTTGTAGGCAGATTTATTACTTTGACTACATAGGTGTATGTGTGGGTGTATGTATAGATTATATTTGCCAATGGGCTGCAATATTTTATGGCTAAATCAAGTGTTTAATTCAAGCAGGAAACGTTCTCAAGGTGGAAAAGGGTCACTTTTTGGTCAATCACAATCCGTGCGAAAATCAACAGTTTCTATCCCCTCCATTGTTTATATTTAACATTTTCTATGTTTTATCAAATTCTTTTATATTATTTGTTTAATTAATAAATAGACAATACTTATTGTTAGTTAACATTATATTGCAAGTGTCAGTTTTATTTCGATTATTTATTTGATTATTTAATGTATTGATATTGCTATTATGCACACCACATTGCTAGCAGCTATATTATCTCTCCTTTTTTACCTAATTCTTAAGGCTGTTATGTCCTAATTGTAGCCATATTGAATTATGATGTCAGAAGTAAGAAATCATATGACTTTTTTTCTTGAGAAATATATTGAAATAAATAAATTTTTTTGAATGCTGCCATTTGTGTTCGATAATATGGATTAGTAAAATACGTCGAATACTCTGTTTTTGATTTGTGAATTAATAAATAGCTGTAAATCTTTATGAATCTTTATAAGGTTTATTTTCGCTAAAAATTGACACATGTAAATAGATTATACATGCATTTATTAATGCCTGATAATAAAAAGGAAGTTTTCAGCATATTTTACTAATCTATTTTATCGAACATTAGTGATACATACAACATTTCTATTTTATTTTTTTTTATACAGTTAATATCAATTTAGTGTGATATAAAATTGATAAATTTGAAACAAAATCATAATATTGCTAATTGGTTATTGCTGATTGGAACAAAAATTAAAAATGTCTTTTTTATATTTGGTAAAAATATTTTCTAAAAATTCTGCACAAGTTATTTGTTATGAGTTGATTACCATGATTTATAAATTATAGTAGTAGTATTAGAGCTATTCCGAACTTATCATTAAGAGCTTAACAATGTAATACATAAGAAGAAAAGACTTTATTACAAATACAATAGTATTAAAGGTTCGTACTGCCGTTAATTTATTGATTCTCTTAAGACTTGCTATAATATTGCTAATCTATGTTAATAACATTGCTAATTTCAGTCATTGTAATATGAAAGACATTCACAGAGTGATTATCATGAGATATGAATTTCGGACGTTTTCGAATTGACGATTTTGACTCGTAGCAAAATTTCTTTTGTACGTATATCAGATTAAAGTTTTATAATAGATTTTAATTATGTATATATATTCTTAAATATTTTTTTTTTAAATACTACTTGTACGTGTCAATTAAAACATAATAAATATTTTTTAAATAACAATTATTTTTTGATTTTTGTATAAATGTGCACATACTATATGAATGCATATATCTTTTTATATTTATTATATATTTATTTCGATTATGGAGCAGGAGTCTTATAAAACTTCATAAGATGATCAGTGATGGTGAGTGACTCGACATCCGTCGGCGGAAAGAGATCACGAGAACGCAAATGAAACGGAATTTATACCGTGATTCGTTCAATATCGAAAGTAATATTGACCCCAATCCAAATCCGAGTTCTACTTATTAGAAAAGATACTTTAGGTCGCACTTGTGTATCTCGCACGAAACCGGTTCAGGAGCATTAACTATGGGATGTGCTTACTTTTCAGACGACGTCGTAGTGGACAGCTTCACAGTAGCGAATCCTTTTCCTGGCATTAAAGGTTGAGAAGTTTGGAGAAGATTTCGCTCGGGGAATGCGGGAATGCTAGATAGGATCAGGACGAAATAGAAAAAAGGAAGAGCGAGAGAAAGAAAGAAAGAGAGAGAGAGAGAGTTGTGATAGACGCGAAAAAACCGAGAACAAGATAAGAGAAAAGAGAGGGATGGGCGCTGGGATGGGTAGGAGTGGCACGAGCGGCGGTCTTCTTGAGGCACTTCCCACGGGAACTCCGTTCCACGTGGCAATGCTTGGTCTCGATAGTGCCGGAAAGACAACTGCCCTGTATAGACTCAAATTCGATCAATATCTCAATACTGTGCCGACCATTGGTTTTAACTGCGAGAGAATTCGCGGCGGCATTGGAAAAGCTAAAGGTAACGTTTTTTTACGTTTTCCTTATCTATGTCCATTTTTTCTTAATTATTTGCAAAATTGAATAAATTAAATCTTCGTATTTTTTCCACATTTTTGACTTTTTCCTATTCTTTAAGTATGTAATTAGTGTTAAGTATAATTATAAGTATATAACTATATTTATATAACTATAGTGTTCAGTATAGTTATAAAGTATATAACTATAGTGTTCAATATAATTATAAAGTATATAACTATAGTGTTCAGTATAGTTATAAGCCCGTATTCAGAACGCGCTCATAACGATGTTAGCGCGTTGACAAGTGGCTTGTAACCAATCGGAAAGCTTTATTCGACTTGTCAACGCGCTAACATCGTTATAAGCGCGTTCTGAACACGGGCCATATGTATATAATAAATATAAATGTATATAACTATACCACTTAACTATAGTGTTAAATATAGTTAAGTATAGTGTTATAAAGTATACATATAACTTTAAGTATATAACTAGTGAGATTATATATACAAGCATATTGATATTGTTTGTTTTATTCGCTTTCTCACTTTAAATTGATTGCATACGTAATGACACGTAATTTATATAGACATGAGCAGTATTGAAAAAATGGTAATGTCTCGCGCCAAGTCGCACGCAGTAAACAATCATGCGCAGAGCAGCGAGACAAATCATGTATCTATACGCAAGTCTTCCAGTTAAGAATACCTTAAATCATTGATTCTCTCAACCTGGGGGGCGCGAGATATTCGAAAGGGAGCACGAAATTAGAAAAAGGGGCACACATGAAAAAAGGTTGAGAAACATTGCTTTAAATCTTAAATTATCGAATCTCAGTAACGGCTGGGCCAATCGAGTTCTTATTAAGTTCTTCTTACTAAGTTTTAATCGATAGCTTGAGTCTGCTTTATATAACGAAAGTGTTTTTATTATAAACAGAGATATTATGCAAAATCTCAATCTGTAGAATTTTCTATTAAGAAACGTCGAAAAAAATTTTCAACTAAAAATTCTGATAAGAGATGGCGCTAGCGACGTTAAAATAAATAGATTGTGAAACGTAGTGTTATAAACATCTTTCAAAAGACTCCACTTTCAAAAAGTAATTTGATACAAGAGTTAAAAAAGCATGATATAATCATTAAAAAATTTTCAAAAAAAGATAAAAAAAAAGGCCCCAAGTTCACGCGTCTGTTCAAAAAATTGTTGTACAAAAAGTATTACTTTACTGTATGTATATTTTATTAGTTAAATTTTTATTGCTCTTTTTACAAAAGTCATGATATCAGAAAATTGCGCTAATTGAGAAAATTATGTATATTGTAGAATTTATAATAAATCAGAAAGGCTCTGAGAGAGAAATCGAAATACAAATTCAATATATATAAAAACCATGGCTCTTATTAGCCCCCCTTTTTATATATTGAACTTGTATCATAGAATTTAATTTTTTTTATTATTATGTTTTAGTATTACAATTGTTTTATTAAATAAAATGCAATATAATTGTGTATTTTAAGTATATATATGTATATATGTATTTTAATATAATTATAAAACAAATAAAATATATTCTCTTATTAAGAATATCTCAAGACATTAATCACTCAAAAAAACTTGGCGCTGTTTTGAGAATAATCAATAACATTTTGACTGATTTTGATAAAGAATTATTATTAATAACTTCAGGTATTGTATTAAAACATCAAAATACAAGTATGTGAAAATAATTTTACATAGTATCAAGTTTTTTGCATGATTACATCTTGAGATATTCTTCATTAAAGAATATATCTGCTATATATTTGAATATATTTGTGCTGTAATGATATCATTACTTTTGTAGAAAATTATATATTTATACTTATATATTTGAATATATTTGTGCTATAATGATATCATTACTTTTGTAGAAAAAGCAATAAAGATAATACTAAAAGATAAATTAATAAAATGTACAATATAGTAATATTTTTTGTAATAATTTTTTGAATGAACAAATGAACTTTTTTATATAAAAATATAATATATACCGTAATTAGATATTATGTATCTTCACTTGAGAGAAGACAAGTAAAAATATATGATATTAGATAAAGATAAAATTTAAAATTTTCTATATTTTTCTCTCAAGTGAAGATACATAATATTTTCACGTGAGAGATGAAGGAGATATCAAAAATAAAGAAACTAAATATAAATAAATATAAATAAATATAAATAAAAAATAATAAATAAAATGAAAGTAAAAAATAAGTAATAAAATTATTAAATAAGATTTAACGAATCATGATCGTACACAGAACTAATTAAAATCTCATTTAATGTGTATATTTTGAGAATTATTTGAACGCGTTACGTCATGTTTCTTGTTCGCTGAGATATATTTTTGAACGTAGGTGTTAATTTCCTTGTATGGGACGTCGGCGGGCAGGAAAAGTTGCGGCCGTTATGGAAATCGTATACGAGATGCACAGACGGTATCATTTTCGTCGTTGACTCCTGCGATACCGAGAGGCTTGAAGAGGCGAAAATGGAACTCACCAGGACAGCGAGGAGTCCGGATAATGCGGGTGTGCCGATTCTAATTCTCGCCAACAAACAGGATTTACCTGGTATATAACCGATACTACAAATATTATACATATGTACACATAAAGGACAGTGGAACAAGAAATTTTTCTAAAGGTATACGTAAACAGCACGAAGCTCATTTCGTTTAATCATTAGAGCTTATCAAGATAAATTATTTATCATTGATCAAATACATAAAATACGCAATT
This sequence comes from Lasius platythorax, assembly GCA_963971435.1. Lineage (NCBI taxonomy): Eukaryota > Metazoa > Arthropoda > Insecta > Hymenoptera > Formicidae > Lasius > Lasius platythorax. The sequence continues at coordinate 7,892,070 of OZ020549.1, forward strand.
CCTGGTTTGTGAGGATTTATTGTTCAATTCTCATTACTGTCTCGAGTAAATCTTAATTGCTTCGAAAAGTGAAGTACGAACAAATTTTGTATGTAACTTTAATATAGACATCTCGCCAATTTATTAAGCAAAAACTTCATTTATTTATTATTTTTTCGATAGTATATAAATCGTATGTTTTTTATTATTTGAAGAGATTTTTTTTTTCTTTCCTTTCCTCTCCACCATCTTTTCCCCTCTTTTCCTCCTTCCCGTTCCACCCTCTTTTTCCCTCTCCTTCATCTCTCTTTCTCTTTCTTTTTAAATACTTAAATATACAATTAATGTAAAATTCATGCTCGGAAAAGTTTAGATTATGGCATTTAATACTTGTTCTTTTTGTACAATTTAATTGTTAATAACTTTTTAATAAATAATGAGCGACGCTTTTAAAACCTTTTGGAAGATACTCAGGACAGTGACCTTGACAACATATGTCAAGGTCAAGGTCATAGGGTCTCCTTTTGTAAACTTTTACCTTCTTTTCTTTTTTAACTTTTTATCAATCTATTAACTATAATCAATATTAATTTTTTTGCTTTGTGAAATGTGGTTTATTTATATCTACAGAGAGATTATATATAGATAGTTTGGAAGAAGTCTAATATAGCCAGTAGGTAAATAACAATATATAGTAGACATAATTCTAGTTTGAATATTTTATTTCGTTTTGTTAATAAGCTGTTTACGATTTAGGCGCGAAGGAAGTTGGCGAACTAGAAAAGTATCTGGGAGTATTGGAATTAACTGGATTGCCTGGTAGTTCTTGTATCCGTGTACAACCAGCGTGTGCTATCACGGGCGAAGGACTCCACGAGGGCTTAGACACACTGTATCAGTTGATTTTAAAGCGGCGCAAGCTAGTTAAACTGAATCGGAAACGGGCCAGGTAGGCCAGGGCCTCGGAAGACTGCACTTGCGTCTTCTGATATTGTCAATCGCGGACAGTTTCTCCTCCGACAACACTCTCCACAACTTCCACTTCATCTTTCTTTTCCAATTGTGATGGAGAAACAACACACACACAGTGACTTGAAAGGAGCGAATGGTGTCAATCTTCTTTTGATTTTTGTTCGTGGTGAAGCTAATGCTGTTGAAGCGATGTAGAGCTTGCGTTGAGCTTTTGCATGTGTATGTATGTATGTGTGTACATATAAATATATATCAGCTGTAGAGCTGCATTGATATAAGAAAAGATGAGAACGAGGGATTTTAACAACTATTGTTCTTCTTTCTGTATCAAATTGTTGCATATAAGATATTAATTGTTTATTAAAATTTAAAAGAATTGTTATTTAAATATATACAATAGAATTTTAATTGAAATATGTTAATCGATATGTTATATCTGTGAGTGTATTCTGCTCAGGCAATGAAAGGCGAGCAAAATATGAAGGAACGATTTGATATTGATAAACTTTTTTTATTAAACTAATAAAAAAATACTAATTTATCATTTAATTTATCACTTAATTTCTTTTGACATTATTTTTAAGTGAATTTACAAGTTTGGAATAATATATTTATATCTGGCTATATGAATAGAAACTTTTTTTGGTAATAGAGTATATAGAACTCAATTTTATGCAAAGTTGAATTTATTTTGTATGCAACAATATAATGATTAAAATAATCATAAATATAAATGTGTGACAATGCTAGTCGACTGAGAAGATTTTCTTATTGCGATGAAGAAAAAGTTCATATGAAAGTGGTATATATATATAAATGTAAGTAAAAATTTGTAAATAAATTGGAAAAACTATAATTTTATGCTGACACAAATTTAAGATGCATATTAACACGAGCAACGAAGTTGGTCAATGTGAAAAATCTATGGTCATATAATGTCTTAAATTATCTAGCAATATTTTAGTAAATGCTACTATCATTATTATTATTATTATTACAACATAATTGCTGTCATATTTTTCGAATATGAAACAACACGGCGATATGTCCTATTTATATATATATTATATATATATATGCAAAGAATCGACTGCTTATTTCTTAAAGTTCATATCTCTTTGTAAAGTTTTTGTTATGAACATAAATGTATAAATGTATAAATGTATTTGTTATTAAGGAAACACGATTATCATTATAAAATACAATAAAGTGCAATTTTATTAATTTAATTTCTTGCTATGTTAATATAAAAATCTAATAAATCGATGTGTGTTTGCGATTAATTGGATTAAGTTGTTCATCGAAATGTCATATATATTTTTTACAAAATTTGAATTCCTTTCCTCTACTTTTGAATTCCTATTTAATTACTATTTTTATTAATAATTATTTAATATTGATTTTGTGCGTGATTTGAATAATATTACTTTCTGCACTATATATACAGGATTGAGAAGTAGCGCGTTATTTGTAACACCGTTATCGTTAGACTTTTTTTCGGTCACTGTAATGGTAACGACGTTATAAATTTTGTTTGTAACGAAAAAAACTTCGTTACATTTTTGGGTAACGAGTAACGAATTTAACTGTTACTTTTATCGTTACTTTTTTTTTAACCTACTCGATGTAATCTTCATGCAAAGAAACATTGAGAACATTGAAGAGCATATCAAGATTATATCAAGAACACATCAAGACCATTGAAATGTTTTGCATTATTTAAAAACTGCTGGAAGCTTTATTTAGTATCTTATTTCTCTCTATTTTGTAAGAAACATTTAATTAAACATTAATTAGACAGATAATTTGGTGATTGGTCAAGAATCCTCGATTTGAGATTATGAAAATTATAGCATATTGTGTCAAAATTTTAAAATTACATTAGATTAAAGATGTAAAAAAGGCGATGTTGACCATATTTACAAATTTATTGAAAGAGAACCAACAATAAGTAAACTTTCTCTTTTTTATTTACATTTACAGCATTTGAAAATCTTAAAACCTTTTTGTAACTTTTTTTACTTTTTTTTATTCAAAATATTAATTATCAAAATTATTGTACACTTTATATAAATCGCGATATCATTATCAAAATTATATCGTTTTTATTATATTTTAATATAACGTTTAAAAATGTAAATTTTTAGTATATAACTTGATCTTGTATCTTGTATACATTAAAAAATGTAACAGAAATTGTAATGACTCACTATTATTTGAGTGACGGTAACGCTAACGTGTTATTTTCCAAAAAAAGAAACAGTAACAGTAATAAGTAATAAGTTATAAAGTACTTTTATAAAGTAACTTTCCAAACCCTGATATATGTATATGTATACAGAAGGTGACTTATGTTTATTAGTTTTCTAAAATAATTTGAAAAATATAATAAAAAATATAAATAAAAGTATTAAAAAGTATACGAGTCAAATAAGATTGAAAGAGCTATTAGAATATGTTGAAAAATCAATAAATGGGATGCCTCAGAGATATCAAGATCATCATCATTTTTTATGATTGGTGAAAAGAATTCAATGATTTACAATGTTATGACTCTTAATCTTGTTAATAAGGAAAATGATGAAAGTTTAATCATAACGCCCAACTTTAGGTATTTTTTTAATTTTTTAGTTTATTTTAAGTATTCTATGATTGTCAGTAAAGTATGTTTTTTTTTTGGAAAGTGTAAACAAAAAAGTTTATCCTACAGCAAAGAAAAAATAAAATAAGCACTCTATTTTCACAATTGATCGCTTCTTATTGCGTCAGTAATGTATTAATGAGAAATAGTCAAATAGCAATTTTCAACAAAAGTAATAAATATGATTCTGATGCTTGGACAGTGTAATAATTCTGCTGCAGTAGAGTCCGAAACCGAGAGTACAGAATTCGAATTGTATCCGAAAAAGCATTCAAACAGAGAAGACATTCATCCAGTTTATAGAAATCGTCGAAAATTTTATACCCGTATTATATTAATTACAATAATTAGCAAGAAGTGATGAAAATTGGCGATTACATTTTTGTTGGTAACCTAAAAGAACTAGAGAGAGAGAGAGAGAGAGAGAGAACAAAAAACCGGAAACTAGATGATCCCCCTTCTCCCCGCATAAAAGAGGGTACGAGAACTGGATTTCAACGTCGCAGAACGATGCTCCATAGAAGAGGCAATGGAATGAACAGGATCAAGTCCTAAATTAAGAAGAAGAAGAAAGAAGAAGCTGAAAGAACTAATAAACTTCTTTTACTATTTTTTTTTTACACAGGATTATGTGGTCATGATATTATAGATATAGATCTCTAATATCATGACTATTATAGTTATAGAATTCTTTCATTATAGATTACTATTATAGATATAAACACTTTTTTTCACTTCCTTCATTTCACTAAATCGTACAATATTGTACATAAAAAAATTTTATGATTCTATTTCAAACAGTGATTCTATTTTATGATTCTATTTCAAACAGTAATTCTAAGGCGCCTGTATCTATCGAATTTTTTATGGTACTTTAACATCCATCTGGATTCTATTTGAGTTGGCATTCGATTTTTTAAATTTATATTTTTTTTAGTTATTTTAGAAGATTGATTAAAATAGATCACTGTGTGTGTGTGTGTGTGTGTGTGTGTGTGTGTGTGTGTGTGTGTGTGTGTGTGTGTGTGTATGTGTGCGTAAAATAAGACATTTTCATCTGAGATATTTTTAAATCAATGGATGACATATCATAATTGCTATAAGTGTATCGAGAAAAAAGATAGACGATTTTATATTTTTGAAATTAAATAAATATCCCCTTACGAAAGGGAGCGTCCACTATCGATCGGAACAACGAAATTTGGCGAATGAGAGGGCCGTGTAGTGCTGCGTCTTATGAGCGCGAATCTATGTATATGGTGGACGGTGTCAACTAGCGGATGATCGAGATCGATCGCGGTAAACGCAGGCGACGAGGCCGTATCCTTACGGAAAAAAACACTCAAAAAGACACTCAACATAACACTCAATTTAAGCGTTATTTCGGATACTCAACTTGAGAGTGACACTCAACTTGAGTGTAACCCTCAACTTGAGTGTTGATTTGAGTGTTATTCTCAACTTGAGAATTAATTTGAGCGTTACTCTCAAATTAATTCTCAAGTTGAGAATAACACTCAAAGGTTTAGGGTTTACATTCACTACATCTATTGAGTGTCATAAGTATTGAGAGTAAACTTTTAAATGTTCAGTGTTTACACTCAAACTGGAGCACTCAATCATTGGGTGTATATACTCAATATTTTAATGTATACACTCAATTTTAAGTATAAACACTCAATCTTTGGATGTACATCCTCAACGTTTGAGTGTAAACACTCAATCTTCAGTGTAAACACTCAAAATTTGAGTGTATACACTCAAATTTGACAGTAAACTCCCTAATTTGAGTGTTAATACTCAATTTTGAGTGTAAATACTTAATATTGGAGTGTTTTTTCCGTAAGAGTAGGACGGCCCACGGCCAAGGTTGCCACCTTTCCGGTTTTAGCTCGGAGTTTCCGGGTCAAGGAGAAAAATCTTCGGATCTCCGGCTGAAGAAGAAGTTTTCCGGGCCGCTGGACTATTCAATTTCTTTTTAACGTTTCTTCTCCTCCCGTCATAAAAGTTGAGGACTAAATGGTAAATAAAAATATAGATATAACAACAGTATATCAAAAAGAGAAATAGTGGAAGATTTCTTTTGGAGATCGATCTGGCGAACGGACGCACTGAGGTGGCAACCCTACCCACGGCGCGCGGTTCTACCGTGTACAAATGGCAGGTCGCGTAGATTCTGAGCGATGCGTGCGCGAGATCGCGATTGACAAAAGTAGCGGTCTTTTGGCCTTTACACAGATGTAAATTAATACGCGTATGCTTAGATGGTCGCGAGCTCGATGAAAGCGAACGGTCGAGTATGCTTGGCAGGGAAGGAGAACTCTCCTTCCCGTATCATCCGCTGCGGACGAAGAGGTTGCAGGTCGACTAGCGAGAAAGCTCGCCGGAGGTGGAGAACTCTCCACTTTGTGTTTTTGGTGATGTGTGGGTATCGGACAGATCTTGGCTGATAATCAATAATTTTCGACGTAAACAGAAACGTAAGTTGGTCTCAGTCGGATTGTAGGCGGAATGCCGAGAAGGCTCGGCGGAGGCAAAGAATGCTCTCCTGATTTTCTCTTCCGTGCTGCTCTTCAGGATATGCTGTGGAATGCCTTGTGCTGTACGAGCTAAGTGGACTCGGTAGCGGGTCTGGTAATTAATCTGGTAATCGGCGGTCTTTTATACGAATAATTACCGTAATTCAGTAATGTTCGAACTGAGCGTCGGCTTTTGATACTGGCAGCAGGTGCTCTCACTTCGGGCCGTAATGGCGATTGTATAACGGCCGTACGATCGTTAGAAAATATTTGAGACATCTAAAAGGGACGCGATGCACCTCTTTTCTCATGGCCCTCTTGGCCTATGCCCAATTGATGTTCGCCGGGTGGCAAACTTCCGGCGGATGGTTGGCCGGGTAACGATGGGGGGGGTGCATCGTTACATATTTAAGTCCCCCTCAGTAAACGGTAGGTATTCAATTAATTCTAATACTAAAAGTCGTTGTAAACAAATAATGTTTATCTTCACAAATAATAAAAATGAGATATAACAGGGCCGAATGCCGTTGGAAATGCATATATTATTCAATAGTCCATGAATGGAATTATCATACAATTATAGAAATTAAACACGTTTTGGTTCTCTCTACGTCTGAATCTTTCTTCGGTAATAACATAAGATAAAAGTTAGTTTAGCGCAGTACAATAAGAATTCTTTTGGACGAGTCAAGTAATAAAAACATCAAATGATAGTCCATCTATCCACCACAACGTTCTTCCAAAAACATGCAGAAATATGAAAGTCAAAGAACACCTAAAATTAAAATGTGTGATGGAGCCATTAGATATCTATATGAATAAGAACAGAAAATACAAACTCGACTTTCTTATTCAGAAAAAAATTGCAGAAAACGAAACAATAATTGGCAGTAGAATAAAACACACAATGAAAAGTTTGACAAGTACATCGCGAGAACATTAATAAACTCTTAGTAGGTCTATTCGTTACGAATGGCAGAGTAATAATATTCAGTTCAAAATACAATGCAGAGAAGTGCACATGCGAATACAAATTATAGCGATAAATTTAAAGTTTTTTAAAACTGTTGATGATAGGAAGATAAGAGAGATTGAGGAGTTCTGTATCACTTTGTAAATTAAGACTAAAATTTGTCTCTTTATGTTAATCATCTCCGATATCTTCATGTAGCTTCTTTGTCTAAGATTTGTACACTACACATTTCAATCAAAATCATATTTATTATCAATTCTATAGTCTGTAATTACTGAGTTTAAAATGCAATTTCAATGTATATGATTGCGATGTTCAGAAATACGAGTTTTTAGTGGTCTACTAGGGCCTAGGGGAATCAAATATGTAGGAAACTGAGTTACACATATTTGTAAAAGCATTCCTTGAAAGGCCAGAAAAGGAAGCAAAACAGCGAAGAAAAGTGTTGTGATTAGGTGGTTTCAAATTAATTCCACACGGGATGCCCAAAAGATGCCTGCTTGCTTTATTAAAGTAAAAAAGACCTTCTGTATGCGAGCGTATAAAAGATACTACTAAAACGCGGGAAAAAGGCGTGAGCGGGAATTGTTGGTAACAATAGGAAAACAAAAGATGAGTGACTTATCGACTAGAGTAACCAAAAAACTATGTTGGGCGATAAAAACAATTTCTTCAACAAAAAGTTCAGCGAATATCCAAACAGAGAGGTCATAGGTGAAGAAATAATAGCAAATAAAAGCAAAAAAGTCAGGAAAGGAAGAAATGAAAGTCAAGTTAAACGAGAGGCAAGTTAGAATATGCAAGATACAAGGTTAAGTCATTCGGAATTCCGTCAGGCACGATGACAAAGAGGATAGGGAGGAAAGAGGGGAGATCACCAGGTTACTGGAAATTACATAGTAAAAAGAACTGAAGGGAGCATAGTTACAAACCCTGGTTCCTAAGACGTGAGGGAAATTCAATTAGGCCGGATCTACAATAGATGTAGTAAATTTAAGTCCGTTATGTACACACATACGTCGTATCTTAGGTAAAAGTAAAGGACATATTAACTATTGTAGAGCGCTCCTCCCATCGCTTCGCCGCGCACCTTTTATCAGATTACAGCGGAAGGTCTTTTCTCGCCGCGCGCTTCTACTCGCACGGATTGGCCGATCTTTTTAAATTAATTTCTCGTTAATTACTGCGAAAATAGCAAAACGGTAGATGACTTTTCTACTCGATTTAACCCGCTCTACCTGAACGTTACGGGTGGTACGCGAATTATGGGACATCCTGTATAGTGGAGGCAGAGCTTAGACATATTCATAGCAATCATCTATTTGTGGCAGAGGCACTGATAGCGTAAGGCATATGCATATTTTTCAGCCCAACAAATAATCGCTAGAAAACAATATTTAACGGACTAGAAAAATATGTGAGGTGCGAGTGGCTGAATCGGGAATTAAACTCGAGTTTTTTGCTTTCCGGGCAATTGCTCTTACCACTGAGTTATTCAGACTTCACTAAAATATGTAAGGTGCAAGTGACTGAATTGGGAATCGAACCCGAGTCTTTCACTTTTCGCGCAACTGCTCTTACTACTGAGATATTTAGACCTCGTATCTTATGCCATTTTTAACACAGTAATATAGTGTACGGCTCTAGAGCGATGTTGGGATCTCGCTCAATAGCTGCAGTGCCAACCACCACAGAGAAATCGGCGCTACGGACAACTACAGTGTGACTACAGAGAGATGATTAGAGAGATGGTTTTAGCCAGTTGGTCTCTGGACGAGATTTGCATCATAGTCCAGTTACCAACTGGCCTCTCGCCAGTTGGATGCTAAGCGAGCAATTCCAAGAAACTCTCAGAAGAGATGACAAGATTACCTGGACTTTTGATAGATTACAAGTGGCCATACCCCACAAGACTCCTCTAAAGAATACAACAATTCCACACCATTTCCTGTACAAGGTCTTTTCGGAGACTCTTCGGAGTGAACGAATAACGCTTAATCGGTCTCCAAAATCGATGCATAGTGCTTTAGATTGATACGATCCTTTCAAATATATATCCGAGGAATTTTCAAATAAATATGCTTATTCCGTTACGTTTTCAATGGTAATATTTTTATTTTCTTTTCTCTTTTCCTGCCTTTGCTCTTAATTTGCTTTGAAATATAATTGAAAATATATTATTTGACTTCGTTGTATTTATATCGATATTGCTACATTTACTCTAGAATGTCAAATCGAAATCATCTGGAAACTTGGAACGATACGTGACAAAGTTTTTGCGCTTGCAATAATTGGTGAAAAATTCAAGATTTTGGATTTCTTCATCCGTCGCTTTCGGCGGGAGTGACGGCGGCTTCGTTTTTACCATGATAGGCACTGAACGTCGACTTAGTGGTCGTTTCTTTTTCGTAGGTGGTTCCATGATGCGTTTCAACGCATCCAATAGTCGGTGCATTAGCTGAAACTAATAGATGTACAAATTATAATCAAAATAATTATGTATATAATGATATAGAATAATTATACAAGATATTTTGTATAATGTAATCATTATTAAAAATGTTTAAGAATTGCAAAGTTTATATTTATCACAGGTAAAAAAGAGAATTTTGAATTTGAACTCTACCTTTTTTGCAGCATTTTCCGCCTCCTTTATAGCTTTTGTTTCTTGTCTGAATCCTTCCTTTTCGCAAGCACGGACAACTTCACGAGGTAAATTGTCCAACTGACAATTGAATTCTTCGTGAATTTTTTCGATCCATTTCATCATTGAAAAGCTATCGAGATTTGCATCATTCGGACCCACGCAACTCTCATAAGTATCCTCCACGAAAACACGAAGATAGAGCACTTCTTCAGAGCAGATAAGACGTCGAAAAACATTTCGGAGAAGGTAATTGGCATGTTCTTCAAGGTTTGCAGCTCTATCCTCCGCTTTGTTAATGGAACTCTAAAATCAAGTCTTCGACTCATAAAACTAATCATTAATGATAGAAAGTTGACTGTTATAAGAAATTGAATGTTATAGAGACTTAACATTTTTCTAGAAAATGATAGTATTTAGGAAAATTCTATGAAATTTAGTTGAAACATTTGTGTATGTGTTTAAATGTATAATTCATATACGTGAACTGAATTTGGATTGACATGTACTTCTAAATCATCGATAGTTGAAGTAATCTCATTGATCTCCTGTTTGATTTGTATTTCTGTTGCAGTGATAGTCATAGCTATGTCCGCCATTGGTACAGCGAGGGATTCGAGATGAATAAGTGCGTTTAAATTTTGCGTTTCCATCGCTCGAAAAATGCGGATTAAATCGAAAGGATCCTCGAAATATAGCTCGGGGGGACCAGCCTCAGTAACATCCTGCTCGAATAGCTCTAATACAGAAAAATAATTTACATTTTTTTCTGATAAATTGTTGAACAAATATTAAGATTTCTAATCACTTCTTGCAATCATACTGAAATTTGATGTCAAAAGCAAAAATAACTCTTTAAATAATTTTTCTTGCATTATATAGGATCTTATAATTACTGTACAATACTTTAATAGGGTCTTCTGGAAGATAAATGGAATCGAAAATTCGAATACAAAATATCATAATTACAATAGTGTTTAAGTTATAAGTGACCAAAGTTAATATATAATATATCATAAAAATTGCATGCTTATATAAGAAGAGGGAGAAGGCGGAGAGGGAAAGGGAAAGGGAAATGAGAGAAGAAAGAGGAATAGAAAGAAGTAGGAAATGGGAAAAGGCAGAAAGTGAGACGGAAAGGCAGAAGTAAAGAAAAAGGTGGAAAAGGGGAGAGAAAGAGGAAGGAGAAGAGGAAAGGGATAGGAGAAGAAAAAGGAGAGAATACGAGGAAGAGAGGGAATGAGGGAGAAAGGAGAGTTCTATAAGTTGTTATCGATTTTTACAATTTTGTTAGGAAAAGGGTTTGAGTCGTGACTTCGCTTTGTGTTTCGACTTCTGATCGGCGAATGCTGACACTGACGCTACAGGCAGCGATGCGTGAGATTAAGGAACTACACGAGGAGCGGTCACAGCTAATTCTATCTAATAATAGAGATCGGGTAGAGAATAGAAATTGCGAAAATTTCAATAGCAATAAACTCGAGAATAAATTAAAGTTCGGCTATTAAATTATAGTATTCATAGCTCGCGATAAGAGATTAAATCGTGTTAAAAATTTAATTTTAATTTGAGTGAATACTCTTGCGTTTCTTTTGGTACAGAAAAATATTTATTAAAAAATTCAGAATAAGGAGAAAGCCACCCATATATCGTGGGAAACGCTAAGAAAGCATTATAAGAAGACTACTTCGCCCACGGTCTTTGATCTGTGGTTTCCATGAGACGAAGGGCGAATGCCGAGGCAAGGGACTTGAGGAATTCTCATATGAGGGACGATATGGGTCTACGGTAAATACCGCCGTCTTGTTCGAAGATTCTTGAGATGCAATAGCGTCGAGAGAGAATATTTTCGGAAATTAGGCAGAATACGAGAGACACCAGAGTGCAGAATCGTGAACTATACTAGTAGTCGATTAGGTCCAGTATGGTGTGTCGGTAACTTGGGCAGGAGTCTAAGGTAGAGCAGAAAAACTCGTCGGAATCCTGGAGTCGACATTGAAGCACAATAAAGCGGGTCGCTCGATAACTTGGACAGAAGCCTAAGGTAGAGCAGGAGGACTCGTCGAAACCCTGAAGTCGATATTGGAATGTGTTGATAATCGATTAGGTCCAGTAAGGCGTGTCGCTCGGTAACTTGGGCAGAAACTCAAAATAGAGCGAGAAGATTCGTCGGAATCGACCCTGGAATCGACGTTGAAATGTGCTGGTGATCGATTGGATCTAATATGATAAGTTGTTCAGTAACTTGGGCAGGAGCCCAAGGTAGAGCAGGAAGATTCATTTGGGATCCTGGTGTCAATATTGAAGCGCGCCGAATTAAATCCCTTTGTTGATAATTATCGGGACGACAGTCTTGAAGAAGGAGGACAGTTGCATCCTTGTATCGAAACTATGCCCGTTTCCGAAAGATCTTCCCCGAGCGCGTTGCCAAGGGGTTTGTTTGTCAACAACGACAGACATTGGATTTGGGGCAGCTGTCAAATGGTGTGGTCATTTTTGGGACAGCTCCGCTTTTTACGTTCGGATATTATAACCTGAGTTGTGTTAAATTAATAAAATTACCGTTCCTTTTTAATCAGTGATCCCTTATTCGCTCGGGCGTGCGAAAGTGACGTGAATCGCGAATGTAAGGAGGTTGCGTTGCGCGCTTCGAGGTATATCGAGATCACGGACGCAACAATATAAATATACAGTATGTAAAGACACGGGTGCTTATTAGACTTTGTAATTTTTTGCTTTCTCACTATCGATACTTCGTGTATCATCGATGTGATAGATAAGGATAGTACGATTGTCAATTCCTGTTTGACATTATCAGTCATCAGACATTAGCAGTCGTAGTAGCAGTTTTGTAGACCGATAATTATATGTTATCATGATCTCTCTTCGATTATGCTGATGTTGCTGTGTAAGCGCATTTGTTATTAAATACTGATGCGTATAAGCATAACATATGATTTTGTAGTTCACAAAATCATATAGTTTAAAGCGAATATTTAAAACAAATATATTACAATTTGTTTCATATGTTAAAAACAAATTTGATTAAATATTATACTTTATTTGATTAAAATTTAACGAGTAAAATTACATAGAATTATTCACACTTTTGATTCAATCTGTCAAAATCGCAACCTTTATGACAGCTATTCCATATATTAGTGTAAACTGGAAAGAAACATTTTACTAATTTTTTTTCATGCTTCAAAAGCAATGATATTAAATGCGCATCAAGTGAGTAAAATAACACACATTATTTACTTTCTGAATATTCGAATTGCCAATTATACTCTCAATGACAGATCATCATCGATATAAAGTAACATACACATCGAAATAATAAATCGGCATTGCAAAAAAGAAGCATTAATAAAATGCAAATATCAACTTAACATGATTTTTTAATTGATTCATAAAATGTAATAAAGACTTTGTTATTGGTTTCTGCATTAATAGATAGCTATAAATCTTGATCAGTTATTATAGTGTCCATTTTTATTGGACATTTAGAATACATGTAAATTAAAAATTAATGTCTAGATACATTAATTTTTACAGAATAAAATAATTAAAAACGGAATTTTTCAGCATATTTTTTCAATCTATGTTACTGAAGTAGTGCCATGTGAAGATGACAACATGCAAAAAAATTAATTAAATTTGACGTATAATGCGAGAAAAAGATTTGTACGATTTTTTGCTATAGCATCTAACACGATATGACTATGTTTAATAAAAAATCTTAAAGCTTTAATTAAAAGCTTAATTTTATTTCTTATATTTTTAGGATAAAGACACTAAATATTCTATCTGAAGTTACCAATTAATTCCTCCAATGAGGCGTCTTCATCTGGTATTTTATATTTGTTAAATAAATTCGTAGCGCCAATGGAGACAATGCTTCTTTCTGAATCAAACCGGGAAAGCCAGTCATGTTTGATTTTCCAAGAAATAGGTGATACACAATAAAGGAAAATTTGACACATTTTCACTGTTCTCCAATTTTCTTCCCAAAAATAAACATCCAGTCTGCGTTGACCGAATTGTTTCGAGAGTTCGTTCCTTTGAGTGCTAATTACTTCCGTCAGCTTCACTTCCTGGTCCGCTTGTTTTAGCATATCCATACTTTTTTCGTGATCTTTTGACAGGAGTTCTTCAAAGCCACTTATGTATCGTTCACTATAATACTTTCGTGAAACGGTAAAAAATGTAAATCAAAATTTATATCAAAATATTATTCTCGACTATTTATATCGTATAAGATTATTGAAAAGCTTCTCGTGCGTATATAAAATGTTTTATCTTTCATCATCTTCATTGCTATTGATGATATGCGAAAATGTGTAAAAAAAATTTCTGTATGGAATATCATTATTATATATAAAAGAGGGAATATATTATAATCTAATTAATTCATTTTTTTCAATTGCACATGTGCTAATAAAATCAGTGGTGTTTTATTTAAATTTTATTTATTTAAGTAAATGTAAATAATTCTAAAATTGTTACAAAAATAATCTTGATGAAAAATTTTAATATTTATTTATGATATAATATTTGTCCATTCATCCGCGTTGCACATGTGCATTAAATAATTTCTTTCTTACAGATTTTTCCATGTCATCAATAATAACGGAAATTCAAATAGATAGTCATCTTAGGCGTGAAACATTAGATGTGTGTGAAACATATTAGATTATAACGGATTTGTACGAATGGTAACCTTTTTTTAGGATTTTCCAAACCGAAGTTTGGCTAATATCATTTTGTTAAACTACTTTCGAAACAGGCGTATGAGATTTTTCCATAACTGTTTGCAAAATCTCTAGAGCTTTATTATCGTTGGTTGCAGTTTTTGATCTCTCGCATTTTGATTCATCCTTAACTGAACCCATTCTTTCGAAACGTAAAACCATACAATAGACAATAAACTCGAAGTTGAAGTACGATCAGGATATAATATTATTAAACTTACCGTTAAATTAATCATTAAACAAATGAACAACTGTTTCGTAAGTCTTAACATATATGATCATCAAATTCTCGCATAAGAATATCAATTCTCTCTTTTTCAATTAAATGGATTTTGAATTAAAAAAAAATAAATACATAAGAATCAATGAAATTTTTGAATCTTCAAATCAGATAGAAAATATTGAAAAAATTTTTACTTATAAATGTATATATATAAGATGTATTTCTGAGTAAATGCCGTTATTGGCTAAATACTTTTCATACTAATATTAATAAGGAATTTTTGATTATATCTTTCATACCTGGATCTTTTGCAGTCGACGTGACTCTTCCTCGAACTGCTGATCGATGCGGATGTAATCGTCCTTTTCTTGACCAATAAGATGTTTCATTTTCAATATCTCTCGTATATTTTGAATGTATTGTTTCAATAAAAATTTTTCTTCCACGGGTCTGCCGGATAATTCTGTAAAGTACTGCGGATCCACATCCGTCATGGCGATTGCTTTGTCCAGATTCTTATATTTTTCTTTGTTTATCTTAACGTCTACCTGTGGAAAATTTTTGAGGAATTATGACAGTGCGAGACATGCGCATTAAAATTTTTTTTTACTTTTGTGTGGGTTTGGGATACTTACATTTAAGTATATAAATGCTAACAATAAAAAAAAGAAATAAAACAAACTATGAGATCAATCAAAATATACAGGGTGTCCGGTAATAATCGCCCCACCTCTCGTGTGCAAGTAGAGCAGGTAGGTTAAACCGAGCAGGAAAGTCCTCTACCATTTTGCGATTTTCGTAATAATATGAATTGCATTGATTCGCATTGCCTAGCTTATAAGGATTGCGAACCTGCTTGTAAATATAAATCCATACCGCCTAGTTTATAAGGATTGCGAACCTGCTTGTAGAGAACCGCGCGCCTGTTTGCATGAGCTTGCTTGCACGATCCACGGACTTGCTACCGCACGACGCATTGTACACATATATGCGCATAGAATAACATACATTCTGTACCAAAGATTAAAGTGAGTTTGAGTTTCCCCCTTCTCCCGAATCCTGGCGAGCCTGATCCGCGACATCGGGAAAGGTGAACCGTTACAGAGAAAAGTGGAATGGATAGATGAAAGAGAGGGAAAAATAGAGAAAAAAGGCGTAGGAATAAGATGTGTGTGGAAAGAGTAAAACGAGAAACAGATGAATAGAAGTAAAATTAAGCAAACAAGAAAAAACGAAAGAAAGGAGGAATAAAATGACATCAAGATAGAAAGTAAGCGAAAGAGAATCGATAAAGTGAGGAGAAATAGGAAAGAAAAAATGAGTAGGAAAGAGAGAAAAAAGATAACAAGAATAGAGGGAGATAGTAAAAAGAGTTGATAAGCATACACAGAAGTAATGGAAAGAAATTGGAATATGATAAATATTGAGAACATGCTTGAAAGGAAGAAGAAAAGGTCAGAAAAGGAAAAAGGAGAGGAAGAGAGAAAACGAGCATTTTAAACCAGCAAAAAAGTGCTGAAATCACCAGTAAGTAAGCGAAAGATTGAAATAGCGAATATAGCGAGTTTATTGAAGGAGATGAGAAAGGAATTAAAAGAGGATGCAAGAAGAATGTGAACGAGATAAGAGCAGAAATTCAGGGTCCCAGACAACACAAGAAACTAAAAAATGACGAAAAGATATTTTTAGAATATTTTTTTCGGTAAAGCAAAAAGATGTCTGAAAGATGTCTCTAACATATCTTTTCATCTTGCCAAAAAAACGTATTAAAGATTTTTTTCTGGCCAAATAAATTTATTTGCTTACTGCTATGCGACCCGTTATGTTTTGTGGGGTGTGGCCACTTGTAATCTATCAAGAGTCTGGGTAATCTTGTCATTTCCTCTGAGAGTCTCTTGCGATTGCTTGCCTAGCATCTATAGTCCAGCTACCAGTGAGAGAGAAACCATCTCATCTCTCTGAAATCATACTATAGCTATCTATAGCGCGGATTTCTCTGTGACAGTTGGCACTGCATCCATTGAGCAAGATTCCAACATCATTCTGGAGTCGTATACTGTATTACTGTGTTAAAAATGGCATAAGGTGTCAGGTCTGAATAGCTCAGTGATAAGAGCAGTTGCTCGGAAAGCGAAAGACTTGGGTTCGATTTTCGGCCACGGATGATTCAGCCACTGGCATCTCACATATTTTTCTAACTGTTCAAATATCGCTTTCTAGCAATTGTTTATTGAGTTGAAAAATATGCAAATATCCTATACAAATACATTAGTGCTTTTGCCACGGATGATTGCTACGAGTGTGTCTAGGCTCGTGTCACTCTATATACACTTCTGTTTATTACTTGAATGTTATGCGCTATCTATCTCGTATATAAATTTTAATCATAAGAATTATATAAAGCCTGCAAAGCGTGGCTAATAAGATTGTGCTAATAAGCAAATGTAATACCTATTTTTACCAGTTTAATTTCTACTACAATCCAATCTCTATACAGGGAATTTAGATATTAAACTGATTGTTGGAAAATCGGATAGAGAAATGTCTAATAAAATTTTAACGACAATTTCGAAATTCTTGGCATGGAATTTTGGGTGTGATAAAAGAAAAGCCCTGTCGATCAAGCCGAAGACAGTGCCTCTCTTCTGGCAAAGAGGATGTTGAGACAGAAAATTTAAATATCTCCTCGAGAATGTTGGTTTATGATACCAATCACATATGATGATGATTGCAATTTCGATCAATAAATGATGTACACAAAGATCTAAGTGTAGTATAATTTCAATTAAAAAATAATTTCTGCGCCCTAATTAACGCGCGTAGCTCCTGACGCCGTTTATTTCCCTCTTTTTAAATGTAATTTGGAGCCTTTATATCTCATTATATAAATTATTTAAATTTAATTATTTAATTATGTTGATCTAAATATTTTTGTTATACATAGGACGTAACTGCAATAATTACGATATAATAAATGTTACATTTATGAGCGAAAAATTACAGCGCTTATCGATAAAATAATATTTATGCAATATTATTTACAATTATAATTTTATATTCAGTTTTGTTATATATACTTATATAATATTATATACTTATATAATATTAATATAATGGCGTTTATTCAATTCTAACTTCACAATACATATAATTAGGACAACGAAACGATATCTAAAAAGAAATTTTAAAGATGACTAAAAGATGTCTACAGTCATTTTTTAGTTGCTATATGATTTAAAAATATAAAATGATTTTTAGTGGAACATATGACGTCTATTAGTCATATTTTCGTAAATTATATGCTCTCACTGAAAGACGTTTTTCTAAAAAAATATGTCATCTTTTAGATGATTTGGTGATGTTTGGGGACAGAGTGAATGGATGAAAAAAAGAGTTGGAAAAACTGAAGAGGAAGTGTAAAGTAAAAGAGGAAAATGGAAAAAAAGAAGAGATGTGGGAAAGAATATGAGAATTAGAGAAGGGAAGAGGAAGAAAATAAATTAGAGAAATGGCGGAGAGGGGGGGGACAAAGAGGAGGACGATGGAGAAGGTAAATAATATTGAGGAAATAGAAGATGATAGAGAGAAAGGAAAGAACCTAATTATAAAGAGATTATATATTTATAAAGATGGAAAAGGAGATATGAGGGAAAGTGTAAATCATTTATTGAAAGAAATAGCGATAAATGCGAAAATACATAATGTAAAATAGACGAACAGAAAGGAGGAGGGATGGTATTAATTAAACTAAAAAGTATAAATCAAAGAAAGAAAATAATACGAAAGAAAAAAACTTTGAAGAATAGAAGGGAAAAGATACAAGATGATTTAACATGGGATGAGAGGAGAATGCAACGGAAATTAAAGGAGATAGTGGAGACAATAAAAAAGAAAGGGGAGGAAAATGTAGATAAAAATGAAAGGATAATGATAGAAAAGTGACGGAAGTGAGATAAAGAAGAGAAGGTATTGAAAGACGAAAAAAGGATATAAGAAAAAAGGACAAGGGATAGGGACAGAATAAAAGACAGTGGGAAAGAGTAGTGGAGAGGGGCAGATGGGGGAAAAATAAGGCAGAAAAATGGGGAAGAGAGAATGAAAGAAGGGAGAAAAAGTAGGAATAAAGCGGCTCAAGGAGAACAGAAAGATGAGAGAGGAAATAACTGAGAAAAAAGATAAAGTTAGTTATATACTTAGTTATATACTTACATTAGTTTTATACACTTACCAGCCGCTCTTTACAAGCTTGATAATTATCATGACTAAAACGTAAGTAGATAGATAGCGCATAGCGCGTCACATAGCGGTGACAACAAACAAACAAACTAGCGACTATTGAATATTGTTTTTGTAATGTTTTTGGAATGTTGCCGTAACATTTTTCATGAAATATTACAGTTATATGTTTCTATTATGTCTGTAATATTATTATCTAATATTATTATCTGTAAGAAGATTAAATGTTTGTATTTTACCATGTATGTAATCAATAAAATTTGTTAATAACAGGTATTTAAAGTTTGTTTATAACAGAACCAGTCCGGGTATTTTTTGATTACACCTACGTATTTTCTAAAATATTAAGAAATTCTGGCAATTTTTCATACAATTTACATATATATGTTATCTTAAATTTGATTAATTTGGCAATTATGCATAATTATACTAATTTTGGTTAATTTAATAGCAATTATACTAATTTTGGATAATTTAATAGCAATTATACTAATTTTGGTAAATTTAATAAAAATTTTATATATATTAATATTATATAATAATAATAATACAGTTATATATAAATATAATATATAATAATAATTTTATAAGTTTTAATTATGTAAAATTACCGATAAAAGTGATTATTTTTATAAAATTTATCACATTAATCATTTATATTGGTAATTATGTATAATAATCAATTAATCATATTTATATGTATAATGACATATATACAGGGTATCCTATTTTAATAGCCCTAGGCATATATCTCGGAAAATATGGAAGATACGGAGAAACGTTTTAGAAGTTGTAGGATATCAAAGAAGACGTCTTGTGGTAAGTACTGTCTTATTCCAGGTAGAGGTGTTTCCAAAATTTCGAGGTCATTATTATTTTTTTAAACGGAACTACCATAATTTTCTTACATAAATCGCTTCCTCGCAATATTTAGTGTAAAAAATTGTTAGAGTAGAATAGTCGAAAAATGAATGGTTTACGAGATATTTTATGCTTTATTTTAATAAAAAATATGAAATACCTTGTAAAATACTCGTTTTCGGATAATTTTATCTTAATAATTTTTTGCATAAAATAATGAGATAAATTAATTGGTGTAAAAAAAACATACTCTTATTATCATAAAAGAAAGTGCAATTTGCAATGTACAACTGCATACTTTAGGATAAAATATGATAAGTTTTATAAAAATATCGATTTAAATGTTCTAATCATTATAATATGTACTGTGACGTGACGTTTTGTCCGTCCGTCACAAGGGCTGAGAAGCCCGGTCGTGGTCGGTCGCGCGGACCTCTGCTCTCTCGATTTAGGGAGAGAGAGCGCGGCCCGAGCGCGGGATCGGACGCGATCCCGCGATTTGTTATTTTTGGCGTCCCGTATTGTGAGAAATGTAGATTATAATCACGGTGGCGGACAAGTACGGTCGGCGCGATCTCATCCGGTGATGACGAGAAGAACGCAACTGACATCGAGGACAGGGGAGGCCCGACACCGATAAAAGGAGCACGCCAGGTAATGATTACCAACTTTTACACCGGGTTACGTCATTTGAGAGAAGACCCGACTCTGCCGCATTTTTAATAACTGCTCTTCACAGGTTCGTAGGAAACGTCCAAGGGGAAGGCCACCCCAGCGCAAGGAGCGTGGGAGCCTCGATAAGGAGCTACGGCACTGTGTCCGATGCGCGAGCCCGAATTTCCTTATCGGATGGAACTCGATCGAGAGGAAGATCGACCGGGGACACATCGCACATGTAAAAGAAGAGCAGGACCGGAAAAGTTCATACGTTGCCGCTACCAATGTTTCCGAAGCCTGGAGGTAGAAGGAAGCGAGCGAGAAGTCGAGGGCCCGAGATCATAGGCACGAAGGCCGCAAGGACCCTCAAGGCCGCGCCACGGCCCTGCGTAATTCGGAAGCGCCACAAGTGGCCTTATCACACATTAATGTGCCGGCGTGTCTCCTGCGGGCCTTCCGCTCGTCACTGTTCGGCGGACCATCGTGTTGAGCGGAGGCCCTTATCGCTGTGTACAAAGGAAATCGTCGAGAGAACATTACCGGTGAGATCGACGTCGTCCGACTGTAAAGCGTAAAGCTGCCGATTATGAGTAAGGTCCAGATGAGTCGTGCCGTAAAGCCATCACTGCCGTAAGTTAAGGTTTTCTTTATATTTTTCACATTTTTTTTGATTTTCGGGAGACTACGCAGTCGATCGGCTGGACGACTCATCTGAAACGACATCTCCGCGTGAGTACTCTCTCTCCCGAATAAATCTTGCCGCCGACAGTCAATATTTTGGCGTCTTGTTAATTATCTCTTTGTCATTTCTTTATATGGTGTGAATTCTTTGTTTAACGAGCTCGTACACCGTAACCGCTTTGTCTATTGCGCGTCTATTATATTGTCCGTTCGTCTCGTATTGCGCGTTAGTAAACTATATATGTCGCGTAATCTATTGTACTTTATTTCGTCGCTCTTGAATGCCGTCGCGTTAATCGGGGAGATATTGTTATTTTTCGCGTCATTATATTGTAAAGTCTGTCGCTGCCTTTAGGGCAGTTTAACTATTGTGTAATTCCGATCGAGAATGCCAGTCGTACCGCGATATTGAGTGATTATATTGACGAGTATTATTACCGCGACGTATACGGCTGCTATGAAAGCGCCTTTTGTATTTCTTTCGACATTCTGAATATTCGGCATTCCACGCGGGCGAGCGCAAGTTAATTGTAGGCTTACGGAAGAATTTTCCTCGCTGCCGAGGCCCGGATAAGCCTCGAATCGCGGTAAAATCTTATCCGCCGAAGAATTGACTTTCGGCTCGCGCGTGAAACACGATACTCTTGCGCTCGATCGCGAGAAGCCTTGTGGCCGACAAACAGCTGACCGGACTGTTACACATTCTATTTCTTACTACTGTTTTCCTTATATTGCTCTTTTCATATATTATTTCTTTTTCATTTATATTATCCTCTCTCTCACTTGCTATTTAATATATTATATTATTTTTCAATTTATTCACGTGTGTCAATTTAATAGTGCCTTTCTCGATTTCCTCCCGTCCCGTCTGTAAGGACCACCCCCCTCTATCAATTTTGTTAATTGAGTAGCCGCGTATTTTTCGTCGCGATTATAATCGATTCAGTATTTGCGATTTCCGTAAAGTTTTTCTGCGGCGCGGATTTTCGCGCCTGGCGTCCAACTTCGTGTGTTGCTTCTCGTTTAATTTGACAGTCGGTTCTCGTATATCGCGCCGAAGGTGTGCCGTAAGTCACATTCAACGATCCGTCGATTAACTATTTACTTTAGTTGTCTTAAAAATTTATTACGGTCACAAGTTAGCGTCCAACGTGAGGCTCACGATAAAAGGGATTTTGAGAGATCGAGATTGGTACGTTACAATATTACTTTGATTTAATTATGAATGCTTATATCTGATATTGAAATTTTTGATTACTGTTGAATATTATTGCTTGTGTATGATTATAATGGATGCTATTATTTATTATGGTGATTGTTAAATATGTATTGATCGATTGATATCATTTGAGATTGCACTTAATTTTTATTGATTCTCGTTTACGTCCTGAATTTATATTACGAATTAGCGGTGATATTAAACATTTAATAGAGTTTCTTAAGACATTTAAAGCTGCTTTTATAATTGATTACATTAGTTACAATATTTCATTTGTTAAGTTCAGTAAAAATATTAAGCAGCTGTTATCTTATTAAATTTTAGTGAATTAACTTATGAATAAGGTAGATTTTATTAAAATGAGGTGTAAGATCGCTGCCTCAATTAAAGAAAATATTTAAATAATATTTAATTGGATTAAAGTTAAAAACTGATTGAATAACCATTTCTGTTGAAACTTTTGAAAGTAAATTATTCTTTTTCGTTCTTTTTGAAACTGCAATTAAAATTAATAGAGGACGTAATTATTGAATACCGCTTATTAATATTTTTGCTTTTATATGGTGTGCACTAATCCCTTTCTTACAGGATATTATATTGATACTGTGTTTATATTGTATTTATGTTATGTTTATTGAATTTTGCCGAATTTTGAGGGAAATTTTTAAGCGATTAAGCCCGTTAAAGGAATCCGTGGAATTTCGTGTAATTTCGGTAATTTCAGATATTATCAAAAGTAAGAATTTAGCCGATTTATCCTGCTTCGGAATTCGACTGCTCGAGGATCGTGTTGACCGCTACCGTATTTACGCGTGTTTTTGCGTACGATTGTTCGACGCGCGTATTTGCGTGTATATTATAGGCCTATTGTTCGCCGATCTCAGGTACTTTTCTCGAATACCGCTCAACAATAATTCGTTAAATATTTGCGTTTTCGAGAGTTCACAGCACTCCGGAGAATAAACCTCGCTTTCGATATTTATTTTCGGTATTTATCTCGCTGTCTTTAGGTAACGGTTACCTCGCGCGTTTAAATTTATAATAATAAGCAGAATGAGTTTCGAAGAGGATACCAAAATTGAGTGGATCTATACGTTGGAATGATTGCGCGAAGAATTAGGGAATCGCGGTCAGAGCACCGACGGGACCGTGTCCGCGTTGCGATCGCGATTAATTAAATTCGAGCGATGCGCGCAAATAGGGTGGGAACCGCCGCGTACCCCAACGAACGTGGACCCACTCGATATAGACGATCTCGCGGAAGGAGCTTCGGCGCGGCCCGATAGTCGCGCAGAGCCGGTTATATTACCGAACGAAGGGGCGGACGCAGAACGCGCCCGATTGCAATTACGACCCCCGCGATTAGAATTACCACCCCGCGACTGGGAAAACCGTATCGCGTCTCGTAATACCTCCTCCGCGGTTGATGTGTATCAATTAATGCGTCGATCGAATTTAAAATTTTCGAGCGCTTGCGGTAGCGACGTGGAAGCATTTTTTACTCGCATCGAAGAAGGTCGCGCGTTTGTTGCCGTTAACGATGAAGAAATCTTTAAATGCATACCGTTTTTTTTATCGGGAATCGCGCTTTACTGGTATCATAATGAACGCGGTCGGTGGCGAACGTGGCAAGATTTTGAGTCCGCATGGCGCGCGCGATGCGGTAGCCCGGACTTTCAATTTGCTTTACGGGACGAAATAATGCGACGCACTTAAGGGGAATGAGAATCCGTCGCGGATTTTTTGACGTGTATCCGCGCATTATTTGAACGTTTGAGTCCATCGTGAAGTCTTGAGGAGCAGTTAAATCACGTTCACCGTAACATGCTACCGCGATTACAGATAGCGGTTCACCGTCGAGATGTATACAATTTCGCGTTAGAAAGCTTAGCCACGAGGGTGGAACAGAGTTACGACGCGGTAAGTCGATTTCGCGCGCCACCATCACCCGAACAATCGATCTTTCCTGATCTCGCGTATAGATCATCGCGTAAGGGCAATAAGTTGTCCCCAGCCGTCGCTGCCGCCGGAATCGCGACCGCTAAGCAATCAAATACAAAGGGGAACGGTAAACGATCTCGAAAAGGAACGAATGCTAATCGGGCAAATCCCGCCGCTGCCGCGCCCGCGCAAACCGCACCCGCTGCTACTTCATCCGCGACAGTCGCTGCGCCCACCGAAACGTCAAATGTTGGAATTGTGAGAAGATCGGTCATATAGCGTGAGAATGTTCGGAATCGCGCCGAATGTATTGCTATTGGTACGGAAAAGCTAGCGTTACGGTAAAAACGTGCCCGGTGTGCTCGGGAAACGAATAAGGGAGTCGGTAGGGCGGGCTCCGGCGACTCCGACAAAAAAAAAGAGAGGCCCGCACCGCGGATAACTTACGGGAAGTATCGAGTCTTCCGTCTAGCACTGCCGATTTGGATTTTTTGGAATTACCACCCCTACGTTATTTTGAGATCGGCATACAGGGAAAGCCTCTGCGCGCGCTGGTAGATTCCGGATCGAATCGTACGATACTCGGTGCCGACGGAATAAAGATTGTTCGACAATTAAGGCTACCGATCTGCCGCAATCACATCACACAGATCCGCACCGCGAACGGACAACTAGCGGAGGTGCGCGAGGAGATCGATGTATCGCTCACATTAATGGGTCGCAGCCACGTTATATCGGCGTGCTTATCGCTCTAGATTTCGCTGCCGCGGAATGGCATTTCGCGAGCGATAAGGTGCGTTGCCTTCGGCGTACGAAACTCCGAGAACATGCTGTGGACTCTCCGAATTAACATCGTCCGAGACCGATCGATTAGCCAAATTTTTAAAAAACCGTCTGCCAGAAGCTGTCGAAAACTCCTGTATCACTTCTCTAACGAAACACGTGATAGATGTAGGGCAAAACAAACCGATCAAGCAAAGGTGTTATCTCGTGTCACCTAAAGTACAGGAAGCAATACGGGACGAGGTTGATAAAATGTTAAAAGCCGGAATAATTGAGCCCTCGTTTAGCGAATGGTCGAATCCTATAGTTATGGTTAAAAAGCAGAACGGGAAGTATCGTTTTGTTTGGATTTTCAATGGCGTATCAAAGAAGAACGTATCCGCTGCCGAACATGAACGGCATATTAGACAAACTGCGGTCCGCGCGATACATCTCGACGATCGATTTGAGCCAGGTGTACTTCCAAATACCCCTGGCCAAGGAGAGCCGCGAGATAACGGTTTTTAGCGTACCCGGGAAAGGCTTATATCACTTCACAAGGATGCCCTACGAGCTAACCGCGACATTCCAACGGTTATTAGACAAATTGATCGGGCCAGAGATGGAGCCACACGCTTTCGCATATCTCGACGACATTGTTATTGTCATGCCAACTTTTGAGGAACACCTGACGTGGTTAGATCGTGTGTTAAGCAAAATTTTCGCTGCCGGATTGACGATCAATCCCGACAAATGCGAGTTCTGTCGTTCTCAGGTCCGATATCTCGGTTTTATAGTCCAAAGAGAAGGTTTAACGGTAGATCCTGAAAAGGCGCGCCCAATTTTAGAATATCCGGCACCGCGGAATATCAAACAACTATGTCGCTTCCTTGGTATGTCTTCATGGTACCGTCGATTCATTCCACAGTTCGCGACGCTCAGTGAATCTCTGACGCGTTTGTTAAAGAAAAATCAACAATGGGAATGGTCGGATGAGCAAGAACACGCTTTCGAACAAGTTCGCTCGCATCTCGTTGCCGCACCTACTCTATCGTGTCCGGACTTCAACGTTCCGTTTGTTCTGCAGACTGACGCGAGTTCTGTCGGAATAGGAGCCGTGCTTACACAAAACGTCAACGACGTGGAGGGCACGTAGTGGCGTTCGCGAGTAGGGCCTTATCCAATCCCGAGAAAAAGTATTCGGTTACCGAGCAGGAATGCCTAGCGGTGGTCTGGGCCATAAAGAAATTTAGGCCCTATTTGGAAGGTTACAAATTCACCGTGGTAACGGATCATAGCAGCTTACGATGGCTGCACAACTTGCGAAATCCGACGGGTCGACTCGCGAAATGGGCGTTAGAGCTCCTTGAATATGATTACGAGATCGTCCATCGGAAGGGCGCATTACACCACGTGCCGGACGCCTTGTCGCGTATGTTCGAGAGTGATATCGAGGTTCCCCAGATCGCTGCCGTAGAGGCAGAAGTTATTGCGAATACCACAGACGCGTGGTATAAGAAACGCGTCGCGGATGTAGAGGGTAAAGTCAGGCGATTCACTGATTGGCGAATAGTAGATGGTCAACTATATTTTTGCAGACTAAAAGCAATCGTATCCGAAATTGTTGAAGATTTAGATCGGTGGAAACTAGTGTTACCGAAAGAATTGCGGGGAGAGGCTCTGAGAGAGGCGCATAACGAACCACAGGCCGGACATCTCGGAGTCGAGAAAACTTTTCAAAGATTAGCGGTTCGGTATTATTGGCCTAATATGTTTCGTTATACTGCGGAGTACGTGAAGCGATGCGACACCTGTCAGCGTACGAAAGTAGAGCAGGCCGGACTCGCCGGTCTTATGGGTCATTGAATCATAGAGGGACCAGGGACCGTGATCACTGCCGATATCATGGGTCCGTTCCCCAAAAGTAAATCGGGTTTCACGTACATTTTGGTAGTTCAAGATCTGTTCACGAAATGGATTGAGTGTTTTGCTTTACGAGCCGCAAATGGCAAAAAGATCTACGAAGCTTTGGAAGAGGTAGTATCGTGATGGGATACACCGCGATTCGTGCTAATGGATAATGGGACCGAGTTCGTCAATAAGACTGTGCGAGCGTTCGCTACCGAGCACGGAATTACGCACATTACCGTTCCACCGTATCATCCGCAGGCTAACCCTGTGGAACGGGTTAATCGCGTCTTAAAAACAATGATTGTTGCCTTCCTGGAGAGAGACCATCGAGAGTAGGATAAGCATTTGAGAGACCTTCGTTTCGCGTACAATACCGCTCATCACTCCTCGATCGGTGCCTCCCCAGCGCTTCTAAATCTCGGTAGGGAATTAACCCCCTCGAACCCGTTGCGTGCGCGATGTGAGGAAGCTGCCGCGATCGAACCGAGAGATCCGGCTGAGTGGTCAGAACGCATGCGAGATTTGCAATTGTTACACAATTGGGTATCGGAGAACCTCGAGCAGGCTTATCAGAAGCAGTCGTCGTATTACAATTTACGGCGTAGAGATATTGCGTTTCATGTCGGCGATTTGGTATTAAAGAGGCAGCACGTGCTGTCCTCGGCGGCACAAAATATTGCCGCGAAGTTGGCACCGAAATTCCATGGACCTTTTTGCGTAAGTAAAATTTTGTCTTTGGTCGTGTACGAGCTCATTGATTTGCATGACAATTCCGCTGGTAAAGTGCATGTAAAGGATCTCAAACCTTACCACCCTCCACGCTTCTAGATCGCTGCCTTGGGACCAAACACCGAACATGGCCAACGATTACCGGCTTTTCAGGAGCCGGTACGCGGGACTATTCCGATATTGGACGGCAACATCCCGCATTTTGGATCGAGCTGGGGGACCTGGTGACGAGGCACTTGCGCCGGCAGTATACGACACAAGGGGCCCAAGTGCGTGAGTTTCCCGCCATCCAGGAGCGCGGCGTGCAAACGGAGCGGACCTGGTCGGTGGACCAGGTCTTGAACGAGGTCTTCGGGCGAGACCCGACCGAGACCACCGAGAGCGGCATCTAAACACCCTCGCTAGCGTTACGAGCAACCGGGATGCAGACGCTCCCTGTACTGCAGCGCACGTCGGAGACACAGACGTCCCCAGATCGCTGCACGAGGGAGACGCAGACGCCCTCTCTGTACCAACGGACAGTGGGGACCCAGATGGAGATCACCACTGGGAGCATGGGGGCGGGGCCACCTGACGCGCCAGAGGGCCCCAGGATACCGAGAGGTCGCGGTAGGGGACTAAGACCAGTCCAACCGAGCGAGCTAATGCCCGTCGGATCCAGGGGACTTACGCCACTGAGGGGAGCGCTCCCGCTACCGAGGGAAGAACCCCCTCCATCGCTGCCGCTGGGACGGTCATCCCGGAGGGCCGTCCGGAGAAGCCT
This sequence comes from Lasius platythorax, assembly GCA_963971435.1. Lineage (NCBI taxonomy): Eukaryota > Metazoa > Arthropoda > Insecta > Hymenoptera > Formicidae > Lasius > Lasius platythorax. The sequence continues at coordinate 7,920,535 of OZ020549.1, forward strand.
CAGCCTTCGCAGATCACCCAGAAGGACACCGAAGAGACGGGGTCGGTCTCCCGCCCGCCGAACCAACCGAAATACATCCAGGGAGCGGAGTCAGCACCGCCGGTCGCCAGCAAGGAAGGACGAAGGGGGACCAACCGAAAGGTCAATCAGCCGTCAAACGTCATTGTCGGTGGCGCCAACACGCGGGTCCACCGTCTGTTGGAATTGCCGCGCCACCGACCACCGATACTCCGACTGTCCGCACCCACGTGACAATCCGTATTGCTACGGGTGCGGCCGTCGGGGTGTGACGATGAGGACCTGTCCCGCCTGCGGCCCGGAGTGGCGCAATCTAGGGCCATATCGTCCAGAGCAGGGACATCTTGGGAAGAGGGACCTCCCCTTCGCATAACTCGTTGCCGTCGAGGACCTCTCCAATCAGAGCGCCAGAGACTTTTTTTATTATGCTCTTCTTTTATCACCTCCTTGTGTTCTATGTCTCGTTGCCTTCATCTAATAAAAAGGATTGAAGACCCCGCAGATTCCGAGTAACATCTTATTCAACCTAACCATGCCCCCAAATCCCTGTATAACATTCAGATTTTAAGCAATTACGGCGAATTTGTCTGCATGCTGCATGTTAGCGCTTGAACCTAGAATAACAGATAGAGCGGCGAGTTCAGGAGAGAGTAGGCGTGTATCGCTAACGACGACTTGAACTTTTAATGATAACATTTAAGTTGATTATAGAAGGATTGAGATGCTCAGGAATTGGTGGCTGACGACGTTGGTCATTAGTCTAGACCTCCTCGGTCCTCTCCTGGAAAGGGGGAGTTGTGACGTGACGTTTTGTCCGTCCGTCACAAGGGCCCGTCCGTCAGAAGCCCGGTCGTGGTCGGTCGCGCGGACCTCTGCTTTCTCGATTTAGGAAGAGAGAGCGCGGCCCGAGCGCGGGATCGGACGCGATCCCGCGATTTGCGTTATTTTTGGCGTCCCGTATTGTGAGAAATGTAGATTATAGTTACGGTGGCGGACAAGTACGCTCGGCGCGATCTCATCCGGTGATGACGAGGAGAACGCAACTGACATCGAGGACGAGGGGAGGCCCGACACCGATAAAAGGAGCACGCCAGGTAATGATTACCAACTTTTACACCGGGTTACGTCATTTGAGAGAAGAAACGACGCTGCCGCATTTTTAATAACTGCTCTTCACAGGCTCGAAGGAAACGTCCAAGGGGAAGGCCACCCCAGCGCGAGGAGCGTGGGAGTCCCGATAAAAAGCTACGGCACTGTGTCCGATGCGCGGGCCCGAATTTCCTTATCGGATGGAACTCGATCGAGAGGAAGATCGACCGGGGACACATCGCACATGTAAAGGAAGAGCAGGACCGGACAAGTTCATACGTTGCCGCTACCAATGTTTCCGAAGCCTGGAGGTAGAAGGAAGCGAGCGAGAAGTCGAGGGCCCGAGATCATAGGCGCGAAGGCCGCAAGGACCTTCAAGGCCGCGTCACGGCCCTGCGTAATTCGGAAGCGCCATAAGTGGCCTTATCACACATTAATGTGCCGGCGTGTCTCCTGCGAGCCTTCCGTTCGTCACTGTTTGGCGGACCAGCGTGTTGAGCGGAGGCCCTTATCGCTGCGTACAAAGAAAATCGTCGAGAGAACATTACCGGTGAAATCGACGTCGTCCGACTGTAAAGCTGCCGATTGTGAGTAAGGTTAGGCCAGATGAGTCGTGCCGTCAAGCCATCACTGCCGTAAGTTAAGGTTTTCTTTATATTTTTTACATTTTATTCGATTTTCGAGAGACTACGCAGTCGATCGGCTGGACGACTCATCTGAGACGACATCTCTGCGTGAGTACTCTCTCTCTCGAATTAATCTTGCCGCCGACAGTCAATATTTTGCGTCTTGATAATTATCTCTTTGTTATTTCTTTATATGATGTGAATTCTTTGTTTAACGAGCTCGTACACCGTAACCGCTTTGTCTATTGCGCGTCTATTATATTGTCCGTTCGTCTCGTATTGCGCGTTAGTAAACTATATATGTCGCGTAATCTATTGTACTTTATTTCGTCGCTCTTGAATGCCGTCGCGTTAATCGGGGGGAGATATTGTTATTTTTCACGTCATTATATTGTAAAGTCTGTCGCTGCCTTTAGGGCAGTTTAACTATTGTGTAATTCCGATCGAGAATGCCAGTCGTACCGCGATATTGAATGATTATATTGACGAGTATTAATCGTGAAACACGATACTCTTGCGCTCGATCGCGAGAAGCCTTGTGGCCGACAAACATCTGACCGGACTGTTACACATTCTATTTCTTACTACTCTTTTCCTTATATTGCTCTTTTCATATATTATTTTTTTCAGTTATATTATCTTCTCTCTCACTTGCTATTTAATATATTATATTATTTTTCAATTTATTCACGTGTGTCAATTTAATAGTGCCTTTCTCGATTTCCTCCCGTCCCGTCTGTAAGGACCACCCCTCTCTACCAATTTCGTTAATTGAGTAGCCGCGTATTTTCCGTCGCTATATAACCGATTCAGTATTTGCGATTTCCGTAAAGTTTTTCTGCGGCGCGGATTTTCGCGCCTGGCGCCCAACTTCGTGTGTTGCTTCTCGTTTAATTTGACAGTCGGTTCTCGTATATCGCGCCGAATGTGTGCCGTAAGTCACAGTCAACGTTGAATGCCGTCGATTAACTATTTACTTATATAGTTAATCGACGAACCCGTCGATTAACTATTTACTTTAATTGTCTTAAAAATTAATTACGATCACAGTACATAAAATAAATGTAAAATATTCTACAATAAAAACCTACTATAAAGTAACAAAAATGCAGAATAAAACTGCATTAGTAGAATAGTATCAGTTATTACGTATAAATTGATAAAAAAATTACATTAATTTTATCTAAGTTTTTCAAAACAAGATGTAATCTGATATTTTTTTGTCTATATTTTTTATTGTTTCTTTATTTCACATTTTTACCATTAGATATTGTTCATATTCAGTAGTAAGCAAGAAATTTTGATGAAGTACAATTTAGAAAACTAGTACGCATTAGGCAGTTCTTCCTTATTAGATATTTACATAACAAAACTAATTCTCTAATGAAACTGCATAATTTATAAATACTTTAGGATAAATTTGAACTAATAATAAAAATATATATATAAAAAATAGATATAATACAAGGAAAAGAGAGGGCAATATATTATATAGAGTATAGAGTATAAAACTTAAAATGTTACATATTGTTATGGGTTAAAAGGTAGTCTTATTAAATTAATCAAAATTAATTGAATTAAAATAAAATAAGATAAATTAATATTAAATTACAATTTAATTTCCCCGGGCTAGTAAGAGCCAAACGCGGAATGTAGTGCGTAAGTTTCAAGGAAATTAATTTTAATTTTTAATAAATCATTTTTATTATTCCTCATATATCCCTAAAGAAGCTAGAAAAATATCAAGGTGAAATCGCTGAATCGGGAATTGAACTAGATCGAGTTTTTCGCTTGCCAGGATTGTTCTTATCACTGAGCTATTCAGACTCCATATTTTAGATTTAGACCACCTCATGAAGATAAAAAGATATGGAGGGAATATAGTTACAAACCCTGCTTCCTAAGACATAAGGGGGATTCAATCACGGCCATCTTTTTTTCTTGCTTAGGAGCACATAACTAATATCAATTCTCATTTTATATTTGAATGCATTAGCGTTTTCTGGTAATAATCAATAATAACCAGTAATAATCTACTTTTCCAGTAATAACCAATCAATGAGTGTTCCTATGAGTGTTATAAGATGGCGGCAAATGATTCCCTCTTTACGTTTTTGGAATCATATCCCTCACTTGTGACGCTCACATATGCTCCCTCCAGTTCTTCTTATCTGCATGCTCCATCTCGATACTTCTCATTTATATTTTTACCTACATATATATTTTTCATAATAACGCCATCTCTTCAGCCGGCGTAGATTAACATTAAAGGTATCTTTTCATACTGACGCTTTGACGATTTTCTGCGTCAAAAGACATCATGTGATTAAAAATAAAGTTACCAATTTGTCATTTTTGATCACGTGACATCTTTTGACGCTAAAAATGAGCGTCGGACGTCAATATGAGAAGATATCTTAAGTAAAAAAATTGATACGGCTCTCATGTGAAAAACACAATTTAAATTTCTCGTTAGGATATTAGGGGTAATAAAAATGAATCTCCAAGTAAAGTTATTTTAAACTTTCGATATCGTACCAAGAAAAATTTGTGTCCTGTGCACAATCAATTAGAGTTTCAAGAGAAAAATTAATTTTCTTTGAAACTTACCATTATACCATCTGGCTCTTACTAGTCCGGGGAATTTAAATTGTGTTTTTCACATAAGAGCTGTATCAATTTCTTTAATTAAATTAATTTAATTAAATTAATTGAATTAAAATTAATATATTGTACCATAATACAAAATAATTAAACGATGAATATATCTTAACAAATGTGATGTCTGAATATTAAAGTTAGTAACTGTATATAATTTATGCGGGAAAAAATGTTTTAAATTTTTTCTAATTTCTCTTGTTATTTAGACTTTCGCGATAATCTGTTACCACAATTTTTATCTACATGATGCACTATTTTCTTCGTCTTTTGTTAGTTTTTTCCTAAAGAAGAATGCAATATTACACTCACCAGAGCACTGTTGCAGCTATATTACTTCATCATTTAGTTTAACAAATGAGTAAATTTTAAAATCATATAAAGGAAGACACAAATATAATAAAAATTAATCAAGCAATTTCCATGTCCACAATGTCATGGCGAAGCCTAGGTAAAAAAAAAGAAAGAAAATATATACATATATCTTTTTTCTCATTTGCAACAAACGTTCATGGAACAATCAGCTTGCATAATTGGACGTTCAGCGGTTGTAACTCACTTTACTATTATTTTCTTTTATTTCTTTTATTTATTAAAGACGAGTTATTTATGTTATTAAAGAGGAACGAGGATTATATGCGAGGATTATATGTGGTAGCCTCTCTCTTTTTACGTGTTCTTTAAACCTCGAACTTTTTATGTTCGGTTTATTTTTACTATGTTTATAGAGAAAGACGAAAACAAATATTTGGTTATCAGATAAACATTATATATATATATATATATATATATATAAATATAGTATATGTAAACTAAGCAAATGTCGATTATATTTATAATGTTCTGCCGATCAAAAACATATAAAACAGGAGAAAAAATGAGACGTGAAAAGAAAGATATGAAGAATCAGAAAAAGATTTCTTCTCTCTCATTCACATTTGCGCAGTGATGTTCGCGAAACAATCAGCTTGATATGATATGCATGATAAATATTAATTAAACTTTTGATATTACTTATGAAAAACTTTGATATTATAAAGCGTTTAAAGAAAAATATATAATAAAATACTTCCTTTTAATTAACTTTCTTAGAATAAAGATTATGAAAAGAGTTTGTTCCATACAATAGACGTCAAAGCTGTAACTTACATGTAATTTTTGTAGAATATCAGGAGATTGCAAAGTTTTATAGTTTTGTTGATCTTTATAGATTCTTTTACGTTTGCGTATTGTTTTTTTCTTCTGCGCTTTCCACCATTGAAGATGAGCCAAGGTTTGTGAACAAGATGGAAAAATAAAAGGCGATTGTTCGTCCTTTACGGTTCCTTCGTGATCGTTGATCCAATAATATTGCATTCTAGAATATTACCAAAATTTCTCGTATAACAAATAATTTACTTTTTTTCTCTGCTTGAAAGTACTCGAATATACATATCTGTTTTATTTTAAGCAATTTTATTTAAAGCATAAGAAAATGCAAATGAAAAAAATGAAATGTTTAATTCCCAGAATCAAGCTCAGAAAATACCTATGGTTGTTGTTGAAGGCTAATCCAGTTCGAGGCATTACACGTGATTTCTTGCACATCGCTGATTTACGAATATTTTGATTGACTCCGTGTATTTTGGAATTCATCTTTTGCGTCTTCCTTTTTGTCAACAAGAATCGGAAGCCATTTATGCAAACTTACGGTAACTAGGTGAGATCTGCCGAAAGATCTAATTTGTTTGACATGCGCTTTGTGTTCTTAATAGCTATATTCGATGAGCTTTCAACATAGTCTCACAATGTATAATCTATACGTATCTATATGTATATCTATACAGTAAGAAATCTGTTCAATGTTCAATACAGCAAAAAAGTCTAGCATGTATATGTATGTACACTGCCCGACATTAATTCGTTCCATCTCCCTAGCAAATTTCTATAAGATATGTGACATATCCTATAGAAATTTGCTAGGGATATGGAACGAATTAATGTCGGGCAGTGTACATACATACATACCTAGTTATATATGGATTGAAATCGATATAAAAAATACGATTTATATAACACATACATACACAATATACATACATGCATATACATACATATACAGGATAGGACAGCTAAAAATATTTTAAACAAAAGTTATTTAATTTTGAGAGGAACATCAGACAGTGACATTTGCGATATGAATACGCTTTGAGGCACAAAATAGTTTTGCGTGTGTGCGTGAGACTGGAAATGAAATCTGAGATAAGAAAAATTGTCACTTTTTACGGAATAGATTTCGAGATCTCGGGATTATGTACAAACATTGCTTATAAATAATTAATAAATTGGCTTATTTAACTAGAATATTGGATTTCAGAGGTTCAGGATTTTTAATATAATATCTTATATTACTTACGAATGATAAGATATATAGTGTCGCCATTTTGGCTACCGCATCGTTTGATTTTAAACTAATAATGAAGTTCAAAATAAAAAAGTTAATTGTTTGGTGAAATTTTTAATACATATATTAATATATATATATATATATTTTAATATAAACTATAATAAAACGAAAAGGCTCTGATATATGTATAAATACAAAATTCAGGTGAAAAATGAATTAATAAGAGCCAGGCGCAGAAATTAGGTGTAACAAACTGGTTTTAAAATATTCTTTACTTAATTTGAACGTTTCAGTCCTTCTTTTAGACCATCTTCAACAGATCGAGTAAAAAAATTCATGCGTCCTGATCTACATCCTCGTCTTACGTCTTTGGTATATATAAGTCCTCTATCAATTCCAGCCGCTAAGAGATGGAGAGAATAGTCCGGAAAGTCAGGTATTAATAACCGTGAAAGTTGGAGAAAATAATGTAAAAATTTTTGATTGGAAAATGAATAAAAAATGAGTAAAAAAATATACTTGTCTTCATAAATTAAATAAACTTTAAAAAGTATTAGATGTTTTTATTTTTGCTAATTCAAAACATTTTCGAAATAATAATATACTCGACACATCATGAATGCTTGGTAATTGACATTTAGAGATTAAAAACATCATATTCTTGCGTAGTAAATATAAATGGATGACGTAAGTAAATTAACAATAAGCAGATGTTATATAAAACATATTATATTATTAATATTTGATAAAGAGCATTTTTTAAAATCAAATATTCAATTCTCTGGTATTGTATTCTTACAATTTTTAAAACTCTTATGGGTGTATGTGTATCTAACTTTAATCATTCCAGTGTGTGTATACACAATGTGTATGTGTATTACACATACATACATACGCGCGCGCGCGTATGTCGTTTATTCACTAGCTTGTGTAGCTGGTTGATAATTTTTTAATATATATCTAACCTTAATTTTTATAAATTATGAGAATATAACAAAAATATAAAATAACTAAAATATATTAGTCATTTTTATGCATAGTATATTTAATTTTATACAGTTAGCACATACACACATACATACATCACATATTACAATATTATATAATATCTATAATAACCTATTGCGTGTGTCAGGAAGTATACATATAATTACAAATAAATCAAGCATTTTTACAAATTTTATATAATTTTATATAACAAATAAAAAAAGTTTGCAAGAATTATTTATGTTGTAATTCAAAAGAATTTAAGCAATGAGAGAGATTATTTTAAAATTATAAATAAAATGAAGTGAATAAGGATTGTAATTAATAAAAATACGAAGGGTCGTATAATTTGAAGAGCTTAAATAATTTTTGCGATGATGAAAAAAGAGTGAAAGCAATTCAGTTAATATTTTCAAATTTCAATGTCTTTAATATATTAAATTATATAAAAAAATATACACAATTACAATCTTGCATTAGAATAGTCTATTCCTTATTATCTGTATCTACCCGTAACTGATAGTGTAACCCATAGACAGCATCAGTGTCTCTTTGATCGCCGGATGTAATTGATATTCGATATATCTAGTCAATACTTGACTAGCACCTTGCAAAAACACATCTTCCATTTCCCTCGTAATATATTCCTTTGACTGCCAATTCCTGTTCGGATCTTCCGAATCGATAGAAAATAGATTATCTAAATTGTCATCTACTACGAATTCCCTTACCTCCCGAGATATATTTTGCGATAGATCTTTGTTTTGAAAGCTGTTGGTTAAATTAAGAATTTTGGTGAAGTTTATAAACTTTTCCGTTTGCTCGCGTTCATTCACGACGGTCTCTGCGAAGTTTTGCGGTGTCATAATTATCGCGGTGCGCGGATGTTGAGCCGTCGAACGTCTTTGGCGTGATGGTGATTTAGTAATCCAAGAATTCTGCTTCCATACGCCGAAATTTGTCTGAAGGGTATGCGCGTAACGCGGATGTCGACTCTCATTGGATATGACAACGTCCGTTTCTTCAGTGATTCTCGCTAGTTTTCTCGGTTCCGCCGCATCGTACTTTTCATTCACAGGCGTCGGTGTTACCTGTAACAAGTGAAAAAGATATATATATATATATATATATATATATATATATATATATATATATACGATATATATATACGATATATATATATATATATATACATACACACACACACACATACACACACACACACAGGGTTACCCATTTTAATTTATAAATTGATATATCTTGAAGATGAGTTAAGAAAATTGAACTTGAATCGAAGGGTCGTTAGAATATCGCAGAGAAAATTAGATAGGTTAGGAAGTCTTGGAGATTTCAAGGTCATCTTTGTTTTTTAAATGGAACCATCCTAATTTTTTTATATAAATCCTAATTTTATACTGATTTCGTATATAATTATATATTATATATATTTATAATTATGATATATATTATTTACAAAATTTTCTCTACGTTTCTATTTTACGTTTAGGGGAGAATGTTATTTCCGAGACCCCTCAATTTGATAAGTGTATTTTATAGATTTTTTACCGAGAAAAAGAATGCCGCAAACCACGATGCGCTACGATTCATAGTTTTCGAGATATCGATGTTTCAAAATTTTAATTTTTGGTTTTATTTGAAAAATAGAAATTGATTTGGAATAGATTAGAATTTTTCGGGGAGGGGGTGTAGAGGGAGGGGCTCCGCCCCTCTCCCGCCCACGCATTCATTTTGCAATAACTATACAGACAATAATTTAATTAATAATTATCACAAATGTGTGTTATTCTCGTTATAATTAAATATAACAAATATATGATAGACCATCAATTGTTGTGGCGAAAGTATTGCTGTTAGTGTGACTTTCAAAAATTAAAATTTAAATTAAAAATTAATTTAAAAAAATTAAAATTTTGAAACATCGATATCTCGAAAACTATGGATCGTAGCGCATTGTGGTTTGCGGCATTCTTTTTCTGATAAAAAATCCTATAAAAATGACCTATCAAATTGAAGGGTCCCGGAAATAACATTCTTGCCTACGTTTATTTCCAGTCAGATGCTATAAAATAAGTTTTTCAATTTCATAAAAATATTGTTGTGTAAAAGTAAGTAGCTTACCTTGTCACTGCCTACATGATAATATGGTGGCCATTTATCCTGTCGCTTAATTTGTTTGTTGAGACGCGTAGGATGACAGCCGTATGCATAGATCGAGGCGAATTTAGGCTCCAAGAAACTGGATTCTGTACGTATACGCATCTGGCCGTGTCCACGCGCGATTGGACTCGTAAGAAAGTCTATTCCTGCTCGTCTCAATCGCAATGTCATTCTGCAGGATTCGGCGGAAATCGGGGCATGATAATTTCGCGGCATTAGAGATACTATCGCGGACACTGACAGATCATTAAATACAACGCGTGTTTTCAGAGAATTGTTATCAGGCTCATACACACATTGTTCAACTCGCGCCCAATTGCCTCCGGACTTTTTTGTGTTCTCCAGGAGCTGCAAAATAATCCAAATTACATGCATTATTCGCTCATTATTCGCTCAATTTTATATTTACTTCTTATAACACCTTTCACAATCTCTTACGCGTGCACTGAGCCGACATGGAATAGATAATGCAAAATAAAAAAAAAATTTTTAACGATTCTATTATATTACAGAAAAAAAGAATTTTATTGTCACAGTAAAGATAATATAACTATTAAATATTTGATACAAAAATAATTAAACTTTGTTGCCATAATTAATTCTTTGAGAATTATTCAATATTACAAGATTTATCTATATATATGTATATAGTAAAACAAGAATAGAAAGTTAAAAAAATAACTCTTTTTTACTTGTTATAACAAATAGCTTTTTGGACAAACACAAGGTACGTGTAATACTACACGTACCGTGTGTGAGTGTGTGTGTGTACGCGCGTGTGTGAGCTGAAAAATTTCAGAAAAATGTATTCTTTCTTTTAAAACATCTTTCTTACACTTATAAAAATATTAAATGTAATGCCGTTCAAAACTATATATATGAGAATCAATTTGTTATTACAATGAAATAATTTATAAAGAGATTCAACATTATTGTCAGCAAATAAAAGTTACTATTATTAACAAATCTTTTTGCTATTGAATATAATAAATGATGAAATTGGTTATAACAGTAAAAAAATGTGTTGTGTCAGTAATCTCTTTTTTGTATTTAGATTAAAAATTTAGATTCAGGAATAATAAATATACTGCAGAAATATACAGGGTGGGGCATCTAACTTGCTCACCTCAAAAAACTCCCATAGTTTTGGAGATAGGAAGAAATGCTTGAAATAAAAGTTGTGTGGTTTCGAGGGGGGCATCTTGCGGATGTGAACATTTTTTCCCAGGTGGAGGTGCTTAGGAGATTTAAATGTGACCTTTGTTTTTTTTTAATAGAACTACCCTAATTTTTTCATATAAATAGATTCCTTGCAATTTTTGGCATAAAAGGTTATAAGGATAGGATGGCCAAAAAGTGACTAGTTTACGAGATATTTTACACTTTAATTTGGCATAATTTTACATAAAATATGAAAGATTTCGTCAAATATTCATTTCTCGATGACCTTACCTCAATACTTTTATGCATAAAATAATGCGAGGAATCAATTGGTGTAAAGGAAACAGTTGTTTTTTAGAAAAAATATGTAGTAGCTATTTGCAAATTACATATATTTTATTAAAAACAACTGTTTTCTTTACACCATTTGATTCCTCTCATTATTTTGTGCATAAAAGTATTGAGTAAGGTCATCGAAAAATGAATATTTGACGAGATCTTTCATAGTTCATGTAAAATTATTCCAGTTTAAAGTATAAAATATTTCGTAAACTAGTCACTTTTTGGCCATTCTACCCTTACAACTTTTTATGCCAAAAATTGCGAGGAATCTATTTATATAAAAAAATTAGGGTGGTTCCATTAAAAAAAATAAAGATCACCTTCAAATCTCCTAAGCACCTCCACCTGGAAAAAAAAGTTTACCTCCGCAAGATGTCTCCTTCGAAACCACACAACTTTTATTTCAATCATTTCTTCCTATCTCCAAAACTATGGGAGTTTTTCGAGGTGTGCAAGTTAGGTGCCCCACCCTGTATATTACATTCGAGAATAATTTTATGCTAAATAAATGACATAATGTATTACTAAAATCTATTGCTTGAAAAAATTCACAATAATTTATTTCTTATATAGTTATTGTTTGTTTAGTTCTTTATTTCATTAAATAGATAAGAATTTTTTTAGCTTAAAACGATTATTTTGTTTTTTAAAATTAATTATAATAGATCGCAGGCCATATATATATATGTATATTGATCTAAACATTACATAAATTATAATAAAGAAAATTAAGAAAAAAAAATGAAAAATTGAAATACAATTTTAACAACACATCTTTTATTAATAAAGAAATAAAATCATATTAAAAATATGTTATCAAAGATAAAGTTTTAAGTAATTTTTGAAAGAAGAAGAGAATAAAATTTCAGTTTTGGATCAAATATAAAAAATCGGAACAGAACACAGCGGAACTAAATATGTACACACACACACACACACACACACACACACACACACACACACACACACACACACACGCACAAATATATATACAGAAAATATATATACGGAGTGTCTTAGGGTCACACTGCATCACTTGCTAATGTCAGATTCTTGAGATAATTTGGAAACGATTTTTCCTCGGCAAAAATGTCGAGGTATCAATAATTTTTGAGTTATAAGCGATTCTCAAAAAGAAGAGCTTTCCGCACATACAAACTACACTTTATAGAATTAATAAAAGATTACTAAAAAAACTGGATTCTTCAGTTAGTTTCAGATAGAGTTTATTTTAATAGAATTTTAATTTAATGTTTAATTACAGGTAGAGCAGGTTAAACTGAGAAGGAAAATCTGTTTCGCGATTTTCTTAATAAATAATTAATGAGAAATTAATGTTAAAAAACTGACTAATACGCGCGAATATAAGCACGCGGCGAGAAGAGACAGCTGTTAGATAGTAACCTGCGGTTGCTAGGCACGCGATACATAATTAAACGCTTGATTATTAATATCAACGCTTCGTCGCGCGCCTAACAACCGCCTAACAAAGGCCGTATTACACTACGGGTTGCAGGCTCGGTTGCGGTTGCGGTTATGATTGACGATTACGGATTGACCAATCAGCCGGCAAACTGCTTTGCTCTGATTGGTCAATCCAGTGGCAAACTGCTTTGCTCTGATTGGTCAATCCGCAACCGTCAATCGAAACCCAAACCGCAACCGAGCTCGCAGTGCATAGTGTAATACGGCATTGGCAATGGACTGTCATCTCTTTTAGCTATGCACTTATATTTGCCGGATTGGCTGATTTTTTAATTAATTATTGCGAAAATCACAAAACGGTAGAGGACATTCTTATTCAGTTCATACTCGGTTCAACAATAAAAGATTGTTCATTTCAAAAAAGCAAATGTTATGATCAACAACAATTTCTTTTTACGATTATATTTTATAAGTTATAATTTCTTTAAATAAAACGATATATTTCTATTATACACGCAGTGATATAGTTCATAAAAAAAATTCAATAACATAGGATATATTGATCTTAAAATAACCTTGAACAACATAAATTATTTTGTGAGAAAAAAGAAACTGTATAAATTTTAATTTTGTATACTTATCTGTTATATAACTGTATAAATTTAATGCAAATATGTACCTATTTTATTGTAGAAGGTGTTCACACACACAAAATGATTACTGTTAACATATATTTACATATTTAATAAATTCTGAAATAATAACGGTATATCCACGCAGAAAATTCTTCCTTACATATCTTATGGTATTGTGGAAATCTCATGATAAACTTGATTTTTTAAAAATGTCCTCATAAGAAAAAATCAAGTAATGTAAGATTTGATGATAGAATCAATCAATTCTTCTTCTTTCCATTACGTCAAATCCAGAGATCGCAAAATATTCTGTTGAGTACATTGCGTGTGATGAGTGCATTATGTGTCAGACAATAATTATGGTGGAACTATATCCTAATCCAATGTCCTAATAAAATCTCGTCTACATTTGTAATTCGTTTGTCAAAAAATTTGCATATTTTTGTTCATTTAATATTTTTTCAATAAAAATAGACCACTAACATGATTTCAGACGATACCACACATTTGCATTTAAATGCTTAGAATTTTAATTTTTCTAAATGCTTTATTTATAAATATACTTTCAATTAAAAACATTCATTCTTGTATGTATATTCATCACTTAGGAACTTAATGAAAATGCGAAACAATCATTCATTTATACATTTGAAAATATATGGACATATTAATATTAATTATTTAGAATATTTTCTAAAATAAAATAGGTGCATATTTGTATTAAAATACAGTAAAATATTTATATGGTTTTTATTTTTTCTCACATAAATATGATTTTTGTTCAAGATCATTTTAAAATCGACATATTTTATGTGATTAAATTTGTCTTTAAATTTAAATTTAAATTTAAAATCTCTTTTTTAATGAGTTATATATCACTGTGTTAATGAAAAAAAAAATATAACTTCCTATTTAAAAAAAGTCGACAATTTTGAAATCTCATAAAATATAACCGTGAAAAACAATGTTACTTATCATAACATTTGCTTCTTCGAAACGAACAGTCTTCTCCTTTGACATTTTTTCGTTATCATTAAAAGCAACAGAGATATTCTAGATACTCAAATCAATTAATATATACAGGATGTCTTAAAATTCGAAAATAATGAGATTGCAGCATGAGAGTTCGTGAAAAATTAACTAATGAAAGTGTATACCATTTTTTACTCTAAAAAATAGTTTTTGAGATATGTATAAGGGTTTAAAGCTGGCCAATCACAGGCTACAGTTAATCGCATTAGATAATCGCATGTTCGCATGTGATTCGCGTGTACGCTAGTGTTAGTGATGTACATACAATTCACGAACAAGCGATTGTTTAAATATAGTCTGCGATTGATCAGTTTTAAATTCTTATATTTCAAAAACTACTGCTTGTGAAATAAAAAGTCGTAAATATTTTATTACTTAATTTTTTACGAACCTTCATATGCTGCAATCTTATTATCCTCGAATTTTGAAACTTACACAGTTAATACTTGGAGCGAATATTACCTTTATAGTTATACGGGAAACGGACATTTCCAGGGGAACAGAACGTAGTTCCCGCTGGTACAATGTTCCAGCCTTCTCTTCGTCCAATTTGTTTCTTCTGGTAGAATCTCTGTGAAGTGCGTCCAAAGCGCGCTCCAATCGTCCACTACATGCATCCCAATTGCTAATATCAGCATACACGAAACCAGTCGACAAGAGCATAAATAACCAAATTGTTGACTGTCTGAACTGCATCACCTATAGTATAAGCGTTATAATTCTTTCTATTACATGACATACAGTATAAATGAAAATTCATTGAATCAAGAAACTCACACTAAATGTCTCGTGCCAAATCACACTCAATAACAATAAGGCGTGTATTGTTTAGATATACGCAAGCCGCCCAATTGCAAATACCTTAAATTATCGGATCTCAGTAACAACTAAACCGATTAAGTTTTAAGGCTTTATTATAAATATATAATAAAATATATAATATATAACAAAATATATAAATATATAACAAAATATATAAAGTTATAAATATATAACAAAATATAAGTAGTACTTGAAAATAGAGAAAGTAACATTCTTTTATACATCTGCTGAAGGTAACACCTCAGAAAGAGCTTTTTGAATAGCAACTTCAAAATCTGTCATTACTGTACGTGGACGCAATTCTAGTGCTAATTTATAAAAAATATATTATAATATTTATAATCTATTTATAAATATATTTTTTTATAATTATCCATGTAAAAGATATTCCCTAGACTGCAGAGGCGTAACTTCGCTCTTTTCACGGGGGGGGGGGGAGGGGCTAATTATTAAGAGAAGGGGGCCCTGCACGATATGCGTGTGTGCGCTTATTTTTGCAATATAAAAAGTGTGCATTTTTTTAATAGTATATATTATTTTGTCATACCCTAAATTTTTCTAATACAATTTTATGCTTTAAGTTAAATACTCTAAACCAGATCTAAAGAGAGACTATAGATGTAGCCCAAAAGGGTGGCGGGCCCCCTCTAGCCCTCCCTAGTTTACGCCACTGCTAAAATGAAAAGTAAGCATGCATACATATATACATATACATATATGTATATCCAGTCAGCCAAGTATGTTCGAATAGGCTGCCAAGTATCTACTACAAATTGTTGTCAGCAAAAAGATACAAATTTGGTACAGAAACTGTTATTACTGATTGGCAATTTGGCAGCAAAAAACAGGATCTACTAACATGATCTACTAACATGACTTAACGGCAGATTGGCAGCAGAAACCGAGCAGGATTTGCATTTCCTAGTTATTTAAATAAAATAATGATGTAAATCGATCTTTAAAGGCATTTAATAATTAATTTGACAGTTCCTTTGCTTACCGCTATGCGACGTACTTTCTCGTATTCAAATTTCTGTTAGGAATATAAAGTTTGCAAGACGCGGCTACGCGTTTAATATAAAATTAAAAATGTAGTAACTGTTCTTATCAGTTTAATTTATGATATCTGATACAAGCCCAACACGAGATTCAGAATATTAAATTGATTGGAATCGGCTAAATGGGAAATTATCCGTTTACTGCCTATTTGAAGCACAAAGTAGAAGTTTAATTCCTATATAAATTATATCTCGAGTTTTATCACACAATTAAATTTAATTATTTCCACAATTTATTTTATTATTTATTTAATTAAGTTGAACCAATCGTTTGCTATGTGATATAACTACCTTAGACATTAGTGGCCACCATCAGTTTCAAAGTAGTCCTCTTCTGAAGCTAGACAACGATCCCAGCGATGCTGCCACAACTGGAAGTATCCCTAGAAGTTTTCTGTCAGCTCGTTCAGTACTGCCTGCGATTCGGTCTGAATTTCCTCCACTGTCTGGTATCTTCATCCTTTCAGTCTCATTTTGAGCTTCGAGGAGGAAGCGATCTGATAAATGCAAACGCAACAAAACATGGTGGCTGCTGCACCATGACAACGCACCTGCCCTCACTGCCATCAGGCTTCGTCAGTTTTTGGGCACTAATAACATGGTTGAGGTGTCCCCACTCCCCCTACTCGCCAGATCTCGCTCCATGCGATTTTTCTTATTTCCGAAGCTCAAAATGAGGCTGAAAGGACAAAGATTTCAGATGATGGAGGAAATTTAAACCGAGTCGCAGACAGTACTGAACAAGCTGACAGAAAATAACTTCCAATCGTAGCAGCGTCGCTGGGATTAGTGTCTAGCCTTAGAAGGGGACAAGAGTAATGATGACCACTAATGTCTAAGACAAGAGAATTTTTTTTATGCCATCAATTCGGCGATTTATTGACTACCCTCGTACATCGATTTTAACGCTTCTGATTTAAATGCGTCCCGAATATCCTTCTCCTTCAGAATGTTTATCATCGCCCGCGATTCGGTTTGGATATTCTCTACGCTGTCAAATCTTCGAACCTATTTTTATTTTTGGAAAGAGAAAGAAGCCGTCAGGAGGAAACGTTCAGAGAAGTGGCGCACAAAGAATTGAATACTTCCTAACGACAGCGCGTCAGCACACATGTCTCTCGTGACACAGTTTTTGGCATCCAACAACATGGCAGTCGTTCTCCATTTCCCTTATTCGCCCGATTTGGCTTCCTGCTACTTCTTCCTCTTCCCAAAATTGAAAGTCAAGATGAAGAGTCGAAGATTTGTCAGTGTAGAAGATATCCAAACCGAATCACGGGCGGTGATAAACACTCTAACGAAGAAGGATTTTCAAGACGCATTCAAATCAAGGCAGAAGTATTGGGATCGATGTATACGCTCTCAAGAGTATTACTTTGAATGTGACGATGGTGAATAAGATCCAGGGTAAGTGTAATTTATTTTAACATATTTCGGGAACTTTTGGGTAGCACCTCGTATAAGGACCTTTTTTCCCGGATGAATGAGTGAGCGAGGGAGTGAGAGAGAGAGAGAAAAAATTTGGAAACGAAAATTTAAAATGAATTTGTTACGTGAGAGAATAATTTAACTCATTCACAGAAGTGCTCTGCTTGTATGTGCATTTCGCGACTGTAAATAACAAAAAATAGAAAGCAAAACAGCATAAATCGCTCAAATATCAAAATAATCATTATTCATTCCTTAAGAAAGAAACAGTTTAAGAAGGCTTCCATTTTTTGAGTAACTAAATCCTAGTTATTTTAAAATGAAATATAGTGACATATTTTAAATGTCACATATTCTCTCTTAGAAGAGAATGATTCAATCTGCTATATCAATTATTTTACACAAGACATTGGTTTCCAAGTTCTCTTCAATCATCATTTGATAATAGACTGACGGACGCATTACTAATGTTATTTGATTCCAGATGATCACTCAATTGTTTTATTGATAGTATTAGACATAGTGCAATGCTAACTTATCAGACCACCGTAAAAATAATTCATGCTCTTTATAGATTCGACTCTGGCGATGAACTGATGTTATATTTATGTTTAGTATTGGCAATTCAACTTTCTTGATATTATTCTACCTCCAAATCGTACATGAAATTATATACAAAATAATACAATATAAATATTATATATTAGCTATTAAATATTACCTATTGAATCTATATACATTTATTGTAGGATCAATTATACAATTGTATGTGTATGCAATGGGTTTGCCATTATTAACCACGATCAGACAATGTACAAGTTTTTAGTATTAAGTAATATCGCAAAGTTAAGTAAGCGCGCAGGTTTTAAAATGTCGAATTTTATAATTATTAATATTTTTATATTAATTATGCGATTTTTGCAAACACAACCTCAGACACCTTTAAAACAGAATAATTTTACGACAAGCGAGCACATATGCACATATGGAATATTATAATAAATATATACAAAAATATTTTTGCTAACTTTATTTTATGTTTTATGATTATATATAGAAAGAAGAAAAAAAAGGATTATCTCTGATTAAAATAACTGTCATTCCTCGTGTTGTCGGTGAACGCGACCGTATGAACCAGTAATTAACGAAGAAATATAACAGTTTCATAATATAATTATATTATTATATGTATATATGTATAAAGAAAGATTACATAACTATAATATAAATAGAGTGTGACATCTATTATATTACCATACCCCCCCCCCCCCTCCACACACAAAACACACACACACCATACACACACCATACACACACACACACACACCATACACACACACACGCACCATACACACACACACACACACCATACACACACAAGAATCACATGTTCTTCTATGTTATATAACAGTTATATTTTGTGTTTGCTAGGACAATTACCAGTAAGCAACGAGTTAAATTAAGGAAAGGGATTTCTAAATGATAGCAATAACGAAAAATAAAGAAAGAACACGCGTAATGCATATTAATTGAGGCGATGTTTAATTAACTGCATTTAATAAAACTTGAATTTATATATACATATTTTAAGCGACATCAGCAAGACTATGATTTACGCGTTCGCCTATCTCTCCCACCATTAAAGTATCTCTCAAGGCATATCCTGTAGAAACTCGGTGAACTCAAGTCGCCGAAACAGAGCATGAAAGCGTCTCCATTCTGCCTATCGCAAACGACAATTGGATTGTGTGAAACTAGGAAGTATGATCTTTTTGGATAGCTCATTAAGAATAATTGCAGTATGCCGAAGTGATATCAATCTATAAATATGATAACATATAATTCCTAGCACAATCAATTTTTCAAAACAAAAAAAAGATAAAAAATGAATCTTTCAAAATAAGATTTAATTAATAAAAATATTTTTAATCTATATAATAAGAGAATCTATTTCAATTAATAAAATTTACATACAATTAAGCTACACTAATTACAAATCTATTGGAAAGTCCAACATATAATATAAAAATATTAAATGTTAAATTAAAAATTTTTAATGTTTCCTGATTTCTAGTTGGCTAATGAATAAAACTGTCGCAATAACACACACACACACACACACAAAGCATTGTACTCATATTTTTTACAACTTATACAGAAGAACCAAATTACACGAGATCCTCTGATATTGCTATCGTGGCGAAATTGCATTGTTCGCAATTGTATGCTAATGCAGATTCTAAATTTCATTCTGCTGCACTCTCATGCTGCACCAATTATCGCGTTCAACAAATATGATATTTATTTACCGATTAATATGATATTCATCCAGTAAATCCTTTCTCTTCCTTAGCTTCTTATTCTATTATTGACCAAATACATTATGAGGAATTTATATATACATAAAGATATGAATATGGAATTATATCGATTAAACAATGACGTATATACCTAAATCAAGCATTCAAATAGTTTTTCTATAGAAACTAGAAGTTGACAGAGAAACTGTATAGCAAGAGACATTTTTGAATACTGTCTTCTCGTTTCAATCAATGCTGATTACTTTAAAATGTCATAAACTTAATGAAGAAATTGATGATCGCTGTCTTAGAGAAAAAGAGAGAAGAATACTCAAGAGGCTCCGTCGTACAATTTTGCTGTCAAGTTAGCTTCATTCTAGGAATTGACTGCTTAATCTATATACTATATACATAAATATTTATATATATGAAACTAATTATATTTTATTAATATATGATGTATCCTGTAAAGCAAGTTTCGTTTTTATGTATTTAAAATATAAACAATCTTATAAATATGATAAGTTTTTTATTAAGTTGTTGGTTTTGCAAAATCAGCATTCTTGCAATAAGATTTAGTCTTTTTATAAAACGCCAAATCTAGGCTTATGTTTTATAAAAAATCTAGACTTTTTGTAAAGAGACTGAATTTATGTAAAGAGCCGAGAAGAGAGTACAGGAAAAGTTTTGCTAAACGAAGAAAGTATAAATGTTATATATTGCACGATATGCATTATTTAAATTGATAAAAAGTGTTCGCATTGTCCAGATTTATTTCTTTCCTTCATATATTTTTTTATCGCTCCGATTAGCATAGCGCGTATACTCTCGCGATATATATATATATTTATATTTGTACTTTATTATAATTTTAGTTTTTAAGAATATCATTTAAGAATATAAAACAGGCTCAAGCCTAATTCAAGAGGAAGAAGAAGAAGAAGAATATCATACACTTACTTCGTGAAATATTCAAATTGATTTCGTTTTCTGATGACAACAGATATATCAGCTGGTACTTGTGGTAACACACGCCAAATCTCTCGCACCTCTTCGCGCCGAGACATCGAAGAACAATGTACGATCGAAGAAAGTGCTGCTACTCGTGCGCCGCTCAGATACGCACCGCAGCGATTCGCACTAAAGTTATTCTCTTTCCTACTTACAAGCATTGCGTGCTACCATGCGGTAAGTGAGAGGTAAAAAGTGAGACAAAGCGAGACTACTTTATATAGGCTACTGTATATTAGTATATAGCACTATACTGTATTATATACTATAATTAATCGATATAATACTTGTAGATTATAGGCCGTATTTCGATTAATTACTTATTCAATAGAATTGACAGTTATTGTAATTAAAAGGTCATCGCAAAAATCGAATATAAGACTATTATAACAAAAAATATAAAAAAGTTAGATATATGTATATATTGTTATGTACACAAACCCGGAGGGATGGATTAATGGAAAGGCGTAACAAGTATATATTTCCCGAAATCAGACGTTTTAAGGCGTATGATTCGGGTCGAACAAACTATCAGGCCCGAAAAACAGGTCAACGATTGGAAGAGTCGATTTTACGCTATTTGTTTCAAACATTCGCTCGGTGGTCCTTTTTTGATTAAAGAATTAAATCTTTGTGTTACCCCGAAGGGGGAAAGGGGGAAGGGGGGGAAGGATAGAACTTTATGTGATTTTCGAGGTGAGTATATAGAGAAATGAGGCTAATTAATTAAATTATATTGTATAATATTTTAAATTAAATTATATATTATCTTAATTACCATTATTTATTCTAAAGTATTTACTACCTGCTCTTTGCAAGCTTTATATAATTCCCATGACTATATAAAACTTAAAATAGATAAATAGCATATAGCTATCGCATAGCGTATAAATAAACTAGCGACTGGGAAAAAAAGTCCATCTATAATCATATATAAATCAAATATAATAGAATTATATATAAAATATGTCCACATATATATGTTTTTATTCTCTTGTATAATTTCTATCCCTATACACAGGAAAAAAAATAAGAATAATTGAAAAATAATTAAAAGAATAATTTTTACATTGTTTTTTTAGAAAAAATAAAATCGGAAAAAATGAGAAAAAATTGTCCATATATAATTATATAAAAAGAAAAAAAATTGTCTATATATAATATAATTATATATAGGCAATTTTTTCATTTCTTCAAATTTTACTCTTTCTAAAAAAATAGTGCTAAAAAATTATACTTTTAGTTATTTTCCAATTATTCTTCTTATTATTTTTACAGACAGAGATTGCACAAGAGAAAATAAACATATATGAACATATTTTGTATATATAATTCTATATAACTATATATATATATATATATATATATATATATATATATATATATAATTATATATGGAGATCTTTTTTTCCGGCTACTGAATACTATTTTTGTAATGTTTCTGGAATGTTGCAAAACATTTCTCATTAAATATAATATTAAAGTTACATGTTCTTACAATGTCTCAATATTACACTGTAGTTTGCAAGATTGGCAATTCCACCGCTGCCACTAAAAATTTTAAAATGTTATGTCTGAATGACGTTCTTTCTCTTATTATACCTCGGTTAGCAGGAGAAAGAAACAATAAAGTATCAGGAGGAAGAAACAATAAAGTATCAGGATAAAATAATGGTTCAATTAACTTGAATAATAGTTATATATATGTTGAATATAATTTGCGGAATGTCTATTCGAGCAGTCGAGTGATTTTATATTCCATAGAATAAAGGTGTTTATTAATTGTAAAAAGAAATGTTGACAATCTCTTTTGGGAAAGTATAGTATCAATACTAGAATTATACATATATTTCATATAGTTATAAGATAGCAAATTTATAATGATGTGTTATTTAAAGATGACTAACTGGAAAACTGTCAGCGATATGCCAGTACTTGACAGTGGATTTTTTTATTATTCAGAGGATATATAAGAATATCATCAAAAACATACAAGATGCTGTGTAACAATGGAATAAAGAGTAAGGTAATGGATTGGAATAAAGTTAATGGAATGTCAGTTAATTGCAGATATTAAGGTAATTTTCAAATTTTTACAGAAATACGGCCAATTCAGATATCGAAGAGAGTCGTAAATTACTTATAATAGCGGCAAATCTTTAATTCGTCCAAATCCGTTTTGCGTGTCTCGCAAGGCTTTCTCAAAGACCTTGGTCATGGAATGCTGAGGGCTGAATTGATGGACTGACGCGAGTATATATATGCACAAAGTCTTTTATTCAAAACTGTAATCTTTACACAAGATTGGAACAAGATTAGCCGTATAATTCTAATGCACGACTGACTGTCACTTATTAATAAATGCTTATTAATGAATACTTATTAATGACTGAATCTGAATGTTAATACTCGCTGGTCCCGAAATCGGCAGTTTATATATTGATGGGATCAATATTCGGATCTCAGATTGATCATTTGATTCGGAGATTTTCGGGATGGGACATCCTTTCGAGAAGAGTTTGAAAGAGGCCGCCGGATGACTGTTCGTAGGTGTTTGTCAATTGTTTAGACATCCATTGATATCTGGTTCGAATGCAGAGATGACAGAGGAACAGCAAATTTTTAATCGAACTATTTGTTTATCGCTATGGATAAACACTGTCGCCTTCGATAGAAAGATGCAGCATCCGATTTTATTAATGGCTTCCTGTTGAATCATCTCTTATATTCGAAATAATTTTATGACCGCATGAAAGTCT
Organism: Lasius platythorax; assembly: GCA_963971435.1. NCBI lineage: Eukaryota > Metazoa > Arthropoda > Insecta > Hymenoptera > Formicidae > Lasius > Lasius platythorax. The sequence continues at coordinate 7,944,450 of OZ020549.1, forward strand.
ATGATTTTTAATACAGTTTGAATATTTCACAATGCACTAATAAAACTGCATATTACTATGAGCATATTACTATGAGCATATTCTACCTTGCTTCCATTTAGATGTACTTAAAAATAACTTGTAATTAGTTTTTTAATTTTACGGAATCATTCTTTATATAATTGACTTTTAGCTTAGCTTTAGCTTTTACTCATTTAAGAAATTAGAGATTGTTAAGTTTCATTCTATTGTTTTAACATTCTATTATTATTACAGACTTTCATGAATAGGTTTTAAATGATTTTGAATTTTTATAGTTATTTCTAATGGTTTGTAATATATAAGAAAAGTTATTTTCAATAAATTAGGATTCCATAAATTGTGGCGCGTATATTTCTTAAATCTATATCGAGATATTGATATCAAACATTTGTTTGAAAAGTTTAATTAATCATTAATTAGAATCTTAAAGAACAAATGGCATCACTGGCATAATTGCAAAGAGATTTATAGTTCGTTCACAAGTTTGTTTTGAAATATGGTACTGCATAAGGTTAGTTCTAAAATACTGCGCGTGTATATTTCGAGTCTTTGGAATGGTGTCCGATTGGACACGTCGCTAACTGGCCAATTCGAAAGAGAACTCTCTGATTGGTCAATTGTTGTCAGTTATCCTAGGCACCGAGCAACATGAGTAGCTGTAATTGTTTGCAACGTGATCAAACAGGAAGATCTTGAATCTTTGTGCACCTTGTGTGACACACAATTATTAACTAAAAAAACAAAATATATTTAATTTCTATATTAAATAGCCATATCGAACAAGAACGGTAAGCAATTAATAACTAATAAAATATACTAGGAATTAATTTAATTATAGAATTAATGGAATGAATTAATTACTAGAATAAAAGCAAGCGGATTAAATAATAGTTCTATATTCCATACGTACAATATAAGAACAAAAGCAGTATGTGAATAATAGCAAAAATAAAAATTCGAAAAATGGCAGGACGTCACAATATTCTGACTTGGATTTAGATGAATCTTTGAAGAGAGCTGGGCGTGTTGTCTTCATAAGTACTGATAGTATAAAATGATAAATAAGTAATACGCAATGACTAAGTACAAAATGTTCAGTCTGTCACGCTAGAAACTCAAATTCAAAACAACAATCATATTGAGACTGATAGGGGTCGGGGGTAGTTTTTGAAGGAACAGCAAGGGTATAAAATCTGAAACTTTATATTTTGATGGTACAAATTATGTCGCGTTGAGTGTAAGTAGCGATTGATGCTGATAGGAAAGAGTACTTTACTTTTGAGCTTAATAGAGCTAAGTTTAATTGGAGGTTGTTTGAAGTAGAAGGGAAGAATATATTTAGTTTATTTTGATGATACAAATTAGTACAAATTCAGTCTTTTGCATTTCTGCCCTTGGTTTTCTTCTTTCTTTTTTTATTGTGATCCCGCTAGCTTAATATTAAGGTAGCAGCGTCACCGGTTTTTTTTTCAAAATAGCACAGAGTACAAAATTATTATTAGTGATACAAATTAGACAAAATGGGTACTAAATAATTCGATAGCTTCAGTTTGATTTTGCTGATTTGGTCTTGCTAGCTTAGAGATGTTTTGATGTTTTTAGCATAATAAACACTTACGGAAAAAATACTCAAAAATACATTCAAAATAACACTTAATTTGAGCATTATTTTGGACACTCAACTTGAGAGTGACACTCTTTGAGTGTAACCCTTACCTTAAGTGTTGATTTGAATGTTACTCTCAACTTGAGAGTTAATTTCAGTGTTATTCTCAACTTGAGAGTTAATTTGAGCGTTACTCTTAAGTTTAGAGTAAAACTCAAATTAATTCTTAAGATGAGAATAACACTCAAGTTAACACTCAAGTTGAGGATAACACTGAAGTTGTACTTTAATCTGAAGCGGTTGTTACACTAAAGTTTAGGGTAACAATAATCTGGATATGCAGTTCAATGAATAAACTATACAGCACTTGACTAGCTAAACTCTGAAATAAAATATTAGTTTAAGGTATTCTTTAATGGTCACAATGAATAACACACCATCGGTGAACATTTTTGTTAACAAATTGTTCGTTGTCACCATTAAATGCATGAAAATAATAAAATGCGTATACTAGAAACGTACATTAAATGAGAATGAAATAAAATTGAATGTTTTTATAAGAATAATCAGTCATTTATTATCCAAGTGTTGAGAGTAAACTTTTAAATGTTCAGTGTTTACACTCAAACTTGAGTGTGAACACTCAGTCATTGGGTGTACACACTCAATCTTTTAATGTATACACTCAATTTTGAGTATAAATATTCAATCTTTGGGTGTACATCCTCAACATTTGAGTGTAAACATTCAATATTTAGTGTAAACACTCAAAATTTGAGAGTAAACTCCCAAAATAGAGTGTTAACACTCAATATTTGAGTGTTTTTTCCGTAAGGGAACATCTTGTACTGAGCTGTTATATATATTACTCATAAATGCTTGCACGTTATCTGTATTTATATAGCAGATGTTTCTACACGGCAATATCGATATAATCGAAGAGACATTGAGATAACATACGTCGGTTTATAAATCTGCGATTGCTGAAAGATAATGTCAAACAATAATTAACAATCGTGCTCTCCTTGCTCTATCGTGCTGACGCGATACATAAAGTATTGATGAAAAAACAAGTGAAAAAGTAATAAGTTGCCAAGCCTAATAAGTGCTCGTATCTCATTGTAATATTAGTTCCCTCTGTTAGCTATTATTCTACTGTCATTATTTATCATCATACAATTTTAAAACATACATATAATTTTTAGATACTATTGGTATATATATACGCACATTCATGCATAAATAAATATAAAATTTATAAAAAGTGGGCGCCCGTTAGCCTTGTTGCATTACTGCTTTCTGCCACGAGAGACCAGAAAGCATTTTCAGGCCGTATTTCGGATAAAGCGATATGCTTCGGCTCCATCGCTATCGATGCTTTGTGTAGCATCGGCACGATAGAAGAACAAGGATAGCGTGATTGTCTATCCTTTTCTATTCTTTCCCTCTGCGGTGCGTCCGTGCGAGCGATGCAATGGTGTTTGTGTATGCACGTATACGGACATACACCTCTATATAAAGACCGAGAATTTATTTCTCAGCGTTGGTAACCCTGAAACCTGAGTTTCGCATTGTTACCGCGCGAGGTCTCCAATATCAGTTCGGAGTCTGCCCGTCACTCCTGCCGGCCCTCGATCAAACGTTTCGAAAACTTTCGAGTATCAAAAGGAGCGCACTCTATGTCTATGATATAAAGTTTCAGTTAGCTTTTGACGCATTCGTTCGAATATGAAGCACATATTCTATGGTGATGGAGTAAGAACCGAGTGCAGACCGCGAGTAACGGAGCATGAATAGCTGAGTAGACGATCGCGGACCCATCATAGTGGGTGTCGATTCCAAATTGTTTTTACCTGGTTTGCATTTGGTTCTCGGCATCATCGACTCGAACGTTTCTAATGATGTGGTAACCACGGGCAGTGCAGTTATGACGAATCCGCGTGTCGCTGTATATCGTACGCGCTTCGGCGAGTCGTTCGATAGTCTCCTTCTCGCGCGAAGGCTTTAAGGAGTAATGGCGCGCCGGGATGCTAACGAGTAGCCCAGCTGACAATCGGACAAAAACAAAATGGTAGCTCCCCGTGGTCGTGCACCGACAGGTGATACGTTTCCGCATACGTGAGTTACGTGCCGCGGCGGGACGGGGCGAGATTAGGAATTTAGGTTACGATGAGTACTGACAGTCATGATCAGACGAAAACACCCTGCAAAGTATCCGGGAGAAGCGAGGTGGAGGAGAATATGTTCGATGGTAAACGGATTAAGAAGGAGCACGGTGACATTTGCGCGGAGAATGGTGACGCTGCCGTCACCGCCGCCACCGCCGCTGTCGTCGAGAAAGGACAGCTGCCGGCCGGCAGATTCACCTCGAATGGTTTTCACGGAGATGGTGATCTGCTGCAAGATCTCATCGCGACTAAGTTCACGACGTTGGCTAACCATAGCGCTTCTTCCAAACAGGACAAGATTCGCATTATGATAGAGGATGGCATTAGGTTAAAAGTCAATTTTATTTTTTAAAATTTGATTTTAATTTAAAGAATTTTGATGCATGATTATATCTCAATTAATATTGCATAGCGAGCTGCAAGAGTCCTTTGCATAAAGTTAAGCATGATTTACAAGATGCTTTTTTTTTTTTTTCAATAGCTACTAGCATATCAACATAAAACATGATTTATGCATTTAGCTACTAGCACATTAGCATGCAATGTAACAAGAAAGGTGTTCTATTTTAGTATTACCAGACAATTTCTGATGAAATATTAAAGCTTATCCATTATGCGCAATAAAACATCTTTCTTATATTTTGCGCTAGTGTCTTAGTAGCTAAAAAAGTATTGTGTAAATTACTTATGTGATATATATAATTAGAAAAGATTTATTGCGCATATAATGAATGAGTATTTTAACATTTAATTCAATCAGAAATTCTTCATAGATGGTGAGATGTTTATTATGTGCAATAAACATTTCTATATTATATATGTTATATATATTCATACACACAAAATGTGCGTCTTGCACATACACACATATCATATGCATGCTTATTAGAAATTAGTAAAAACATAGCGTAAACTATGTTTTTAGATACATTTGGGATATATTTGAACCATGCTCATTCTGTTTCCAAATCTCTACCAAATATCTACCTTCAAGTAAAGAAGCATTTTAATATCTATATTCAATTTTCTATGTCATTCATCTTGTGCTATATGTGTATAGCAGTCAGATATTCTTCAAACAAAAATTAATCTGTTTTATATAAAGCATAACTCAGTCTCTCAACTCAAAGAGAGAGAGAGAGAGGGGGGGAGAGAATAATCTTTATTATTTATTGAACAATTTTTTAAATTTTTTGTATAATCACACAATCATATATACAATATATATGTATATGTAATTAAATGCTTATAGTCTCACAACTATCATACAGTATTTTAATATAACTTACTGGGGTATTTTAAGTATTTTAAATACTTAATATCTTATTAAGAGTACAATTAAGTCGAAAACCTTAATATGAAAATGAGGTCACAATAGTTTTTGGGTTATAGTTTGAAGTCAGCTATTGATATTGTATAGAATTCGCGTATTTAGGCCTAACTGATGCTGCGCATCCAAGCTCATAATTATACATTTACCGAGGTTTGTCATTCGTTTTTGATTTTTACAAGTCTGATATTGATTTTTGCACATTTGATTTGAGATTTTATTGTTTCTTATGTGTGGGTACTATGTACACTACGACAATCAGCTGATATTGACAAGTTGATTTCAAATACTAAGTTTTAACTATTATATGCAAATTAGGTAATCCTTTTTTAAATAGATGATTAATTTAACAATTGAAATAGTTGATTAATTATTTTGTTAAAATAGGATTATTAATCTAATGTTAACATTTGCCATTACTATTCAATTTATTAATCAGCTTTTAATTGGCATACCAATAATTAGTATACCATAGTACCTATATATAAAGAATGATGAATTAAAATCAACTGTGCAATAAAAATTAATATTACGCGACTTAATAATGATTAATCATCTATTTAAAAAAAGACTACATAATTTGCATATAATTTGTATAAAATTTAGTATTAGTAATCAACTTGTCAATATCAGCTGATTGTCAGTAGTGTACATAGTACCCACACATAAGAAACAATAAAATAAAAATGTGCAAAAATCAATATCAGACTTGTGAAAATCGATAACAGATTGTGTGTGTAAATGTATAATTACGAACCTGAATGCGCAAATTTTGCGCGATATCATTAGTCAACTTTGATAAAAAAATGTAGTAATGTCTCGTGCCAAATCAATGAGCAACAATAGTGAGGCTACTGTATATATATATATTTATACGCGAGTCGTCCAGTTGAGAATATCTTAGATTATCGGATCTCAATATATAATGACTGAACGGATAAAGTTCTTAATAGTTCTTAATCAATAGTTTGGGACACTTAATCTGTTTTACAAAAAATGTTTTTATTTTTGCTCTATACATTCTATAAATAAAGATATTACGATGAATAGTCTCAATATGAAAATTTTCACTATGTATTAAGACTTCGTCGCGTTGGTCATTTTAGGCATAATGTCTTTTTACAATTTCTAACATAAGATTGCGCTAGTGATCGATATTACTTACGTATTAATCTTATCCAATCTCATAATTTGCAACATCAATAATACAGTTAGCAAATTACTATCGGAATTATCGATGAATAGATTTTGGAACTATTGAATCATGCCATTATGATCTGTGCACAGAGTCTATAAAAAACTTTGAAACAGTTGTCTTAATTACTGGAAAGCTGCCAGCGACAATGATACTTTATGAAACTTATTCCTATTACTATGAAACTTTGATGAGATTGAAAAACACCATAGTTTTCTCTTGATAGTCTTAAACTACTCGTCCCTCTGACATCATACTGAATTATGACATCAGAAGCGAGAAATCATATGAATTTTATTCTTGCAAAATACATTGACATAAATAAGTTTTATTGAATGCGACCATCGTGTTTGATATGTAGATTAGTAAAATACGCCGAAAATTTTTTTTTTGATTCGTGAATTAATAAATAGCTTTAAATCTTTGTCAATAATCGTAAGATTCATTTTCGCTGGAAATGTAGAACAAGTGCAAATGAATAATTATACAATCATTTATTAATGCAGGATAACAAAAAAGAGAGTTTTAGATGTATTTTACTAATTCATATTATTAAATACGAGTAATCGCATTCAAAAAAATTATGTATTTCGCAAGAAAAAAAATTTACATTATTTCTCGCTTCTAACGTCATAATTCAATATGGCTGCTGCAATAAGAACACAGGAGTCTTAAAACTCTTTAAAATTAAACATTTATATTTTGAGATATCTTTACGCGCGCGCGAGTATTTTTCGATATAAGAATATATAAACTTAATTTCTGCGAGGATTGAGAAAAAACTGTTTTAAGATCAATAATAATTATTCATATGTAAATACTAATTATCGCAAATATAAATTTGCGAGAATTGTTTAAATATTGGTTGCTTTTAATTAATCGTAGATAAAATTAACACACAACGTCGAATTAACTCAATTTATAGTATACATGTACTTACCTTATATATTCTTATATATATATAATTTATTATTATATTATATTATAACATTATATAACATTATAATTATTTTTATATTATATATAGAATGAACCATAACATTACCATCGCAAATATTTTAAGAAGTATGTTATATTAAAAATTTTTTTAGATAAAAATTAAAGGATTTTAAGGAGAATGTAACAGTGATGTTTTCATGATTTTGGATGAAGGAATCAAGATCGTTTGAAAATTTTTAAAGGGTAGGCTCCTATTTTTTATTCTAAATCTGGCTGACAGCTAGTCGCCCACGGAACCTCCTGATTGGTCAATTTAAAAACTCTAAAACAATTTTTAAAAACCCTAAGCATCAATTGCTACGAGTAGTTGTGGGCAATCGCAACATAAACAAATGGGATGTTTCCTTAAAATCTTATAAGTTATGTCGAGACATTTTCAAAATGGTAGGATTAAATTTTTTTCCGTTAAAAACTTTCTGAGTTATAAGTCATGGAAGTTATGGTATTGGCGACAGGTTTAACATTACCGCGTGAAGATTGAATTTAAATCTCTCGATGTATATGTATATATTTATGTGTATGTGTATCGCATAGGAGATCAGTAATTTATTACTTCTACGGTACTTATTAATGATTCCGAACTCTTTTTGTTTGATGTGACTTCAATGTAAAATTATAACTATTTGAATACTCTATTGAATGCGTCGAATAAAAGATTAATCGAGATTAATGCATAAGTATCTTGGTTTTTACTACATTTCTGATTTCATTGTTCCATATCTTCAGGAGTTGCCGGAATTTTTTTATAACTTTGTCTTTGATGTATTCCCATAAGATTTTTTGCGTGATACACACACATAAAAATATGTAAATCTGGCTATATAATCGGCCTCATGATCTTGAGTAATGTCGGCGATATCTAACTTCCATGACTTATACTAAAAAAATTATTACTCTAACTATTACTCAAAATTATTACTCAAATTATTTTTCAAAAAATTATTACTCAAAAAATGTTTAATGGAAAATAATTTAATTATATCATTTTTATGTTAAAAAAATTTAATGCAAAAAATCTTGGCGCTATGGCAATTTAAAATAACGTTTTGAATAGCTTAATGAATATAACAGTGCCCAGATTTCTTGGCATTAAATTTTTTTGCTTTTAATTAATCTTATCATTTTTATTGATATACATACATTCCGTTTTTTAGAACTTTTTTTATTTTAAAATATATATTTTTTGTAAAGGTTTTTTCTCCACAAATTATAATATATATACCCTAATCTCAAATGAAATACATAATCACATATTGCGCTTCATTAAATATAAGAATTTTAATATTTCGGGGATCTCGTGTATGTATGATCGCATGATACACACCATTATATTTTTATTTCGTCCACTTTTAATGTATATATTAATTTAGTTTTTTATAGACATCCACTTGTATGAATTTTTTTTTTCATTTTTTATGTTTCTATACAGTTTTGTTATACAGTTCCTATATGTTGTTATACAGTTACTGAAGGTGGGCCGAAGTGAGATTGAAACGTTTAATTTTAAACTAATAAATAGTGCTTAAAAAATTATTTAGGAGTTTTTTACTCGCGCCTTTATTTCGCGTTTGACTTTTATTGGCCCTTTTTTTATTACCTATATTGAATTTTAATATTGAAACATGCTAATAAAAGATTTAAGGTAATTAAATAAAGGAATAAAATGTTATAGCATAACATTTATAATATTTACTCATTCGGCGTAATTTATTGATATCATCATTTTTGTAAAAAAAACCAAGTTTAAGCAGGAAAATTTATATTTAAGCAATACATCCTTGTACAATAACTTTTTAAACAAGCACATGGACTTAGCGCCTTTTAGCTTGCAACTCTAAAACTATCGTGAGTTTGACATTTTTGTATTAGGATTTTCTACTCTATTTTATCTCCGAAATATATAAACTACTAAAATACTATATATTACTGTATATACTACTAAAATATTATATATTACTATTATATATACTATTATATATTACTATATACTACTAAAATATTGTACGACGATTGACTATACTATTAAAATATATTGTGTGAGATTTTGTATAATATTAACTTTACTATGCATTTTTTAAAAATAAAACTGAAAAAGAAATAGGACCTTCTTATTTTTATAATTTTGTAAATTAAAAAATTCATGGATTGTAAATCAAAGAATCCATGGATGAAAGAATGTAAAAATTGTACAGTAGATTGGAATATTTGTAACAATATATATTTTACTAGACAAATTTTTACTGATTCTTTAATATACAGTGTCGGGCATTTAACTTTATGATCTAAATTAACTCTTTCATGCATACAGTTACAGTGGAAAAATATTTTTAACAAAAATTTCAGTTTCAGAGACGAAATGATGCATGTCACAGATTTCTTATAGCATATTTTTTATGATATTTTAACATTATTTCTGTTTTTTAATTGGGATCATATATATATATTTTTTTTTACGTAAATCGATTCTCCTTATCATTCTACATACAGAGTCCACACAATTTGGCGGAGCTGTATCTTTAAAATAGTTGGAAATAGAAAAAATATTGTAAGGCAAAATTAAATGATTCTAAATGCTTTACATTTCTATATCATTTTTATGCATTTTTGTGCATGAATGCCTGTTTAAAAGTATTAAAGTAAAATTATCAAAAAATCAATAGTTTGAGATATTTCACAATTTAAAAAAAAATGAAGATAATGTTAAAATATCGTAAAAAACGCATGCTATAAAAAATTTGTTGCATACATATTATCCTCCTGGAAAATTTTTGAAACTCTGAAAACATTTTTTGGTGAATTGCACTTATAACAGAAATAATTTAGGTTATAATTACAGTTAAGTGCTGTATACCTTATGTATGTATATGTATGTATAGATATGTATGTATATATTATGTATGTATATACAGGGTATCTCAAAATTTGCAAATTCAAATACTATAGCATTTGTTTACTTTTTTTCGAGAACTTTCTTGCTATAGTACTTTAATTCGCGAATTTTTGGTATATATATATATATATAGATTTAAATATTCTTATGATTTTTTTATATTTGGAGACTATATAAAAATTATTTTATACGTTATACATACAGAATGAATTGGGAACTATACAATCGAAAATAATTTCTCGTGCAAATATAAATCGAAAATGCAGAATACAATTTTTTTTATATGAGGCTTCGTTTTTGAAAAAAATTAACTTTGATATTTGGAAAATTAATAAATAATAAATAAAATCTTTTTAAATATTTTTTAAACTTGAATGACCTTTGATAACCTTGTATATCGTCGAATTTGTCTCGACAATGACTATTATACATAAAAATTACAATATTTTAATTAATAAAATAATTTAAGTTACATTAAAGAAATTGTGTATAAAGTGAGTGTGTGTGTCCAGATAAACTTTATGTTTTTAATAGAGATAACATTATATCTTTATTAAGTTACATATTTTAATAGTATTGTGATAAATTTTGATGATGTATAATATATAACTTGTATTCACATCATTATTAGAGGTTATTTCTAAAAAAAGAATAAAAGTATTATTAATTTCCTAATTTTAAAGTCAATTTTCTCGAAAGTCAAATTTCATGCATAAAAATTTCATTTTACATTTTATTCTATTAATTTGTCTCTTTTTTTATTTATTTTTGCACAAAAAATTCTTTTCGGATTTGTAGTCACCCTATACTACATTTTAGCATTTCATCATATACATATCTCTTTATACATTATACTAGTGTTACAACTTAGCAAATTACGTATATGGCCATGTGTTTTAATAATAACTTTTGTGATAAATATTTTATGTATTTTACAGTATGTATTTATTATTTTTAAAAGATTGACTCTTTTACTTTGGATAAGAAAAATTGCATACATATATTATATAACAATTTTTTTATTTATAGTGAAGAATCTAGAACACGTGTGGATGAGATCTTCTCGCAAGTGGAACAATTTAAGTTAGAGGAAAAATTATTGTTGTACCTGAAATTTCCGTTATTGCTGACAAATCCAAGTGGGACCATTGATCCACTGAGGCAGCCATTGAATCCATTAGGAAATCGTTATGAAATTCATCAAACTATTATGTGGATTAAAACACATCTAGAAGAAGATCCAGATGTATCTTTACCGAAACAAGAAGTCTATGATGAATACAAGTGAGTTTTGTATGTGTGTATGTGTGTGTGTGTGTATGTCATATACAGGATGTATCGAAAATAGTAATATCAACGAAAAGGCTCCTTATATAAATGTAAATGGAAAATATAGAATAAAATTTTTTCAGATAAACATGATTTTCTTCCAAACTATTCGTTACTCTCAAAAAACTTTCAGATAAATCTTACTCTGTTTCAGGGAGTATTTCTTAGGAAGAGCACAGTTTTTTTTTAGGTTTTTTAGCTAGGCATGTAGCCTACTCCGAGAAAAGTTCATTGACCTAAAAAATGTGGGTCCTTCAAGATTGTTCAAAGTCGTTCAAAGTTTATCTTTGCTGAACAGCTAGAAGACTTTCTTTATTTTGTATTTGAAAAAATGACATTGGTTGATTCTGTTCCTGAATGACAGTTCTACCTTCTCGAAAGTTGCCCTCGTAATTCTTTGGCAGGCTTTCTTTGCTTTCCGTGAAGGCATCCTTGGGCTCTCATATCATCCGCTCTTCTCAATAAACTTATCTTTTAAAAAATCCTACAAGAAAAAGTCTAAAGACGTGTAATTCGTGAACCTCGGTGAGAAAGATGTTATTTCCTTTTCCAATGGTCTAATGCTCTAACACTAAATATCTCATGTTTATAAACACGGGTGCTGGAATTTACATCATTTGTATGAATTTGCATCACACTCACGTGCACAAATTTTTAGGGTAAGGAATGTTTTTTAATCGTCCAACGAAAGTAGACTTTGAATGACCTTAAATAACCTTAAATAATCTTTAAATGACCTTGAATAACATCAAATAACATCAAATAACATCAAATAACCTTTAAATGACCTTGAATAATCTTGGAGAATTCATATGTCATAGGGCAATGAATTCGTCTCGAAGTTGGCTACTAAATACTTACCTAGCTAAAAAAATAGATGGTTCCATTTAAAAAAAAATAAATAAAGATTGCGTTTGAAATCTCAGAGATGCCTCCGCCTAAAAGAACTTGTGCTCATTGTAAGATGTCCTCTTCTTTGTCCTTCAAATAGTTTGGGAAATAATCGTGTAGAAAGATTAAAATAGGTCCTGAACGACTAGAAATACTATAGCGGAAAAGTTCTCGTAAAATTAAGTAAAAAAGTTATTTGCGATTTTTATTTCAAGCAGTAGTTTTTGAGATATTAGGGGTTAAAGCTAGCCAAGACTACATTTAGACAATCGCTTGTTCGTGAGTCGCGTGTACGCTAGTTTAGTGGTGCATGTACAATTTACATACAAATGTATCTTGTAATTGAGAGACTAGCTTTAAACCTTTATATCTCAGAAACTACTGCGTGGAATAAAAAATTGCAAATAATTTTTTTACTTTTTCGTGAATTTCGGGACATCCTGTATACACATACCATTTGAGCAAATTTTCCATCAAACAAAAATTAATTTGAAGTTTTGTTACATGATTTATAACGCAAGGACGTATATAACTTGATAATATTTCACTTTTTCAGTTTTTAATATTTTTTTTAAATTTTTGCATTAAAAATGTAAAATTAAAGAATTAAATGAAAGACATGACTCTTTATACAAACGAAAGTTTCACAAATATTATTCCTGATACAATATATTTATTGTCTAATAATTGAAAAAAAAAATTTTTTTTGAAGGTGTTGCACTTGATTTCTATTTTCAGCATCTATTGCATAAGAAATTCTATGAAGCCATTATCGACAGCTGATTTTGGAAAAGTCATGAAACAGGTATATCCACGAGTACGTCCTCGCAGGCTGGGTACGCGGGGAAACTCTCGCTACTGCTACGCGGGTATGCGTAAACGAATTAAATTGGATCCTCCGACATTGCCAAAGATATCTGGCCCTCAAACTGTGAGCAGCATAAATGAGCATCTATATGCATACGTACACACACACACGTACATACACACGCGCGCGCGCGCGCGCGCACACACACACACGCACACACACACACATGCACACACACGCGATATTAATAATAAGAAATTTTTAAGCAATCTTTTAGAACAAAAACATCTATCCGTGCGTGCGTGCGCGCATACTTATATACACAGATACGTAAAAAATTTCTGCTTAATCTATTTATCGATAAATTTTCTGTTTTTGCTCTAAAAAATTATTTAAAAAAATTTTCTCTATTATACATTTTTTAATTTATCTGTTATATACGCTCTAAATTTAGTTGTATTTGTTTTGTTAATGATACATTTATATGATATTACAATTGCTATGTATCAACATAATACCCTCTTAGTGCTATAAATTGATTGGCATGATCGTACAGCTTCTGGATGCTTTTGTGGAATTGTTGTGCTGAAATGTTGTGAAGTTCACTCATCACGTTTTTCTGGATGGTTGAGATGGAATCAAAATGACGTCCTTTTAATTGCGATTTCACTTCGCCAGATTTGGCACCTGCTGATTATTTTTTGTTCCCTAGTGGAGATCGCAATTAAAGGGACGTCATTTTGATTCCATCTCAGCCAGAAAAACGTGACGAGTGAACTACACAGGATTCCAGCACAAGAATTCCACAGAAGCATCCAGAAGCTGTACAACCATGTCAATCAATGTATACTAGGAGAGTATTATGTTGAAGACTAGACAGGAATTACGATATTTTTTTGAGATTTCCCGGGAATTTTTATACACTCTGTGTATATATATATATATATATATATATATATATATATATATATATACACACACACACAGAGTGTATAAAAATTCCCGGGATATCGATATATCTCGAAAAATGTAAATTTTTATATAAATATAAAAAAATGTTTTAGACAAAAGTTGTAGGGTTTAAAAAGGTTAATTTACTGGCCTTATCAGTTTGACGTTGGGTGGCGTCGCCAAGGCCAGGACAAGGTCACCTTGAATGTTTTAAATAAAACTACCCTATTTTCTATATAAATCGATTCCTCGCAATATTCGGCATAAAAAATTATAAGGATAGGATTGCCAAAAAATGAATAGTTTATGAGATATTTTATACTTTAATTTTACATAATTTTACATAAACTATGAAATATCTCGTAAAATATTTATTTTTCGACTCAATACTTTTATGCACAAAATAATGAAAGGAATCAATTGTTGTAAAGAAAACACATAGTTGTTTCTAAGAAAAAGTAATTTACAACTAGCAGTTTCTAAGAAAAAGTAATTTACACAACTACATATTTAATAATTATAAAAAATTAGAGTGGTTTATTTAAAAAAACTAGGTTGATCTTTAAATAAACTTGAAAAACGCCATCCAAGGTCAATTCGAGGTCACGATATTATGTCTCCCTCGAAATCCTACAACTTTTGCCTGATACTTTTTTTCTAAAACCCCGTGATTTCCAAATATTTGCCTGTTAAGATTAAAATAATCTCACTCTGCGTATATATATATATATATATATATATATATATGCATGTTTTCTCAATTGTTTTTATATTTTCTTTGTAAACATTACAGATTCTGATCTTCACTGCAGTCGTATTGAATTATAATGCCAGAAGGAAGAAATTATATAAACTAAATTCTTTTCTTGCACTATACAAGATGTATCATAATTCGCGCCCTCGTGTTATGCTCGCCTAAAAAACAGCAC
Source organism: Lasius platythorax (assembly GCA_963971435.1). Taxonomy (NCBI): domain Eukaryota; kingdom Metazoa; phylum Arthropoda; class Insecta; order Hymenoptera; family Formicidae; genus Lasius; species Lasius platythorax. Next base: position 7,959,567 of record OZ020549.1, read on the forward strand.
TAATTGGGTGACCTTTATTTAATAATTCCTCATTTCATTAAGCATCGCAAAATAAATGACTTAGGTTTTTTCGATTCATTTTTCATTCAGGATTAGCACTGTAATTCGTGGACGCGAATTATGATACACTCAATATATGTCACAATAAATTCGTTTTTTTATATCCATCATTAACTTTTGACATAAGATTGATAAAATATACAATTGAAAAAACTATTATTGATAAAATATCCTATAAAAAATTATTCTTGATTTCTACTATTGATAAAATATACTATAATATTCTTGATTTGTGAATTTATAGAAATAGTTGTACATCTTGCTCGACTATCGTAAGATTTATTTTTGCTGGAAATATAGGACATATGTAGATTGTTATATGTATATGCATCTACTATTGCAGGATAATCAAAAAGATTTTTGCTATATTTTATCAATTTTTATTATCGAACGCGTGTGATGGTATACGAAAAAAAGTAATAATTTCCTATTTGGCGAAAAAAAAAATATAATTTCTCAATTCTAATTCATAATTCAATATGGTTATAGTGAGGAAAATCTTAACTCTCTTGTTAAACGTTTATTATATAATACGTATCAGGGTTGGGAAGTAAGGCGTTAATTGTAATGGAAAAAATAACTTGGTTACATTTTTCGATAACTAGTAACGAATTCAACAATTACTTTTATCGTTACTTTTTAGATCTACGCGGCATGATTTCCACGCAAAGAAACACCCAAAGAGAACATTAAATTCCTTTACAAATTAATAAATAACATTAAATTTGATTTTAAATCAGATCATATATGTAATTCTTATAAATTTTTGCAAGTTAAAAATAAATTTGATTCGTAAACTAGCATATCATACCAGTATTTCAAAAATTGCACAAAATTAAAGGTGCAAAAAGGCAATTTTGGCTATATTGATGAATTTATTAAAAGAAAAAACTAAGATAATACCCTTTTTTATTTACATTTATAGTATTTGGAGATTTTAAGAAAAATTTTTCGCAATGTTTTTGGCATTTTTTTTTAAAGATATATAAAATTTAAAATTATTGTCAAAATGATTACACACTTCATATAGATAGCGATATCAATATTAAAATTATATCAGTGTGTTTTAATATAAATAAATATAAATTTTATGTGTGTGTGTAATGTTTTATATATAACTTGATCTTGCAATTAAAGCATTAAAAAGATAATGAAAATTACGATGACTCCTTACTTTTTGAGTAATGATAACAGTAATGAATTATTTTTTAAAATTGATATATATATATAAGTTATTATACTTTTATAAAGTAACTTTTCTAACCCTGATACATATATATGTATATTATTTAATTATTTAATTATTATTTAATTATTATTAAATTTTAGGGAGAGCATTCAGAGGAAAACATCACTGAGGAAATGTTAGGAGCTTCATCTACATTGATAAGAGAATGGGCGGAGAACATATTAGGCTTGAAATTTCCAAATTTGAGTGCCTTAGCGCGCCATCTTGTTGATAATTTTCGAGTTGATACTCGGTCTCTGGCCGCTGTATGCATTCTATCCACTTCAGACGAGCGTAATGCTTTATCTAATAAACGTGAGTATACCAAACTTGTTTAATTAGTATAATAAAACTTGTCTAATTAGTATAATAAAACAAGTTTCTCGTAAACTATTTTGCATTTCAATGATTCACTTCGAGAATTCTCAATTGTTTAAAATTGTTAAATTATTTAGAGGCAATTTCGGATCTATCAACAATGCCTGTGAGTGCTAAACCTGCTAAACTTCGAGAAGCTCAATTGCAGTTGCAACGCAAGCTTCAGCAACGGGAGCATATAAAAGATCAGAAACGTCGTCATCATCTCGACACTATCATACAGGTATATATTATATTATCTTTAGCTTATATAGAAAGGAGATTTGCAAATAGGCTCAGCCTTTATTTTTTTCTATCAGTCTTTCTTTCACTTTTTATACTTTCAGGGAACATAATGCAAATTTTTATTTTCCTATTTTCAAGATATTTAATTTCGAAAATTCTTTTTAGTTATGATTAAAAGAGCTAGGATATGAAATATTTTTAATTTAACTATGATTAGCTGAGAGTATAATTATATATTGTGTGTGCAATCAGAATAATTTTTTTTTTCATAGAATAAAGAAAAGGTCATTGAGGGTAAAGGAAATATTAGCAAAGGATACAAAAAAGTCAAGTCTAACCTATCACCTCAAGGTACAAACACAGCAGCAACAACAGTGATAGCACAAAATTCGCTGGCAAAATTGAACTTGTCTGCTGTAGTCTACAACCGACAAAAAAGGGTATCAAAAACCTGCAATCAACAGCAACAGCAGCAGCAACAGTCCTGCAATGTTTCTGAAGAATCTAACTGTGATAATCTAGTAGTATCGCGTGAAGATAAACAGAGTAATAGACCTAACCCTAGAATAATGATGAGTGTACAACGCGATATCAAAAATAAAAATTCCAGAAAACGTGCCAATAATCCAATTGTAACACAGCAGGAGCCCAGCCCCGAGAAACAGACGAAACTTGCAGAAGAAAGTTCAAAGCATTCCAATGTTTTGTTACCCAAGCTAGCGTCTATCCAACGTACTGGCAAGATATCAGTGATACTAGCTAGCAATTCAAAATCTATCAACTGCAAAGCGGTCGAGGCTGCGGACAGTCAGCTCGCTAAAAACTGTGATATTGATTCATCGAGTTGCTCCATTACTGGTGCATTGGAAACATCCTCAGGACTTCTCACGAAGGATCAGATCTGCCTCTTGCAGGATACGCCAGTCTTGAAAAATGAAAAGGTTCGAGACATCGATACGGATGCCTTGGACGATTATTTAAATGGCGGAAATAATTCGCAGGAGCAAGAGGAAGAGTTGCTGCAATACTTTCAGCAGAGTAATTCGTCTAGTTCTGATGTGGAAACTGGCGTCGTTGGTTCTGATGCCGAACAGATTTCTCGATCGGACAAGGTATCGCAATTGAGATTGATATTACAACAAAATTTGAAAGCGTCTACTATTGCCACTGATGTAGCGCCTGCAACAACTATCATTCGGCAAAGCGTTGCCGCGGAGAAACGAGATTCCTCGCAGAAATACAATAACAATCTCATCCTTTCGACTCTTCTAAATCATAATTTAAGCAATACTCGTCGTCGCGTTAGTTTTGAAACGAATGTCGTCGAGCATACCCAAGAGGCAGCAACACCGAGTGTAGCCAACACTGTACCACAGAGTCCGAATACGCGGCGCAGGATATTTAACTTCACCCCGATCTCACCCGGACCACATTCTCCGATTAATGGTCGGGCGTCCAAGTCAAATTCAGCGAATGCTAGTCCATTCGTATCTCCGCGTAATACTCCAGTGCCAAGATCACGCAGTAACTTGCAAGCTAGCAGTTCTAGATCGCGCCAAAAGACGCTCTCTCGCTCCATCTCGTGCAGTGTGCCGTATACCATCAAGACGACAGATACCTTTATCGTACCGACATCCAGCGGAGCGGAATCCACGCGACACGTGCTGACAATTGCAACGACCGATTCGTCGGAGGTGAGATAGAAAGCAAATACAAATTAGCTCGCTTATTACAGTCAGATCTTTGTATTTTTTAATACCTCTATTTTTCACATCTTTGTATATATCTCTTCGTTATTTTTAATATTGTTTATATATCTTTAATAATTTAAGTGCTACTCAATCATTACTTCACATTTGCCCTTTGATCACACATGTGTAGAATGAGAATATTATATATACATATAATGAATATTTTCATTGTGTGTTGAAATAAGTATATGGAATAAATATGGAAGAAATTGTTGATAATGAGATTGTTTAGTTTGAACGAATTAAAAATACGAACATTTGACTGTAGATCTAAATCTTTTTGACAATTATATCAAAAAAATTAATTTAGCTGCAGTAATGATTTTTGAGATACAAGTTTAAATACTAATATTTACAAAAAGGTAAGAAAAAAGCGTTTCACGCGTTTGTCGAAAAAAATTCTTTAAAAAATTTTTTTTCTACGAAAATAATGATATCAAAAAATTGTGTAGATTGAAAATAAAATACATTATAAAATTTAATTCTTTTATTATGCAATATGATTATGTATTTTATTTGCATATATGTATTTTAATATGATTAGGGAATCTATAAGATTGTGTGTGAATATGTATATACAGGCTGAAATCACATAACGTGTCCACCTAAAATTATTCTGTTGCTAGTGAATTGTTGTTAATGAAATTTTTTTGTGTTGCATAATATGGTTCAAAGAGATCCTTAAGATGATTATAGTATATTTTTTATCAGTTGTTTTTTTTTTGAAGTTTTTAAGGCCAGTTTTTTATAGATAAACCTATAATTTTTTTCCGCCCATGTTTTAGCGAATGTTGATACAAGTGCGGCAAGCATCATAAAATATTTTAAAATTAAATAGTTTATGAAATATTTTAATTTTACATAATTTTACATAAACTATAATATATCTAGTGAAATATTCATTTTTCGATAATCTTACCTCAATATTTTTATGCACAAAATAATGAGAGGAATCAACTGGCGTAAAGAAAATACATTAAAAAAGTATGTAATTTGCAATTAGCTACATATTTTACGAGATATATTTTATAGTTTATGTAAAAATTATGTCAAATTAAAATATCTCATAAACTATTTAACTTTTAAATATTTTATGATGCTTGTCCTCGAACTCGTTCCAACATCTGCTAAAATATGGTAAAAAAATTATAGGTTTTTATCTATAAAAAACTGAAGGTGACCTTGAAAACTAAAAAAAAGAAATTGATAAAAAGTATACTATAATCATCTTATATACAGGGTGTTCAAAAATAACCATTCAATATTTATATGGTAGATAGGACACACCATACCGAGTAAAAAAACTTTAAACATATGTCGAAAGCTCAACCGTTTCTGAGATATAAACATTTTTGTATGTTAGCATCATGATTGATTTACTGGCTTCTACGTCTGCGAAGTGTCTGGAATGCATGGGCGTATCATGCCTTGAGAGGTATTGCAATACAATGGTCTTGATGTGTCTGGCAGGTTAAACTCCGAGTTCTAGTTTACTGCCGGTGATTAATAGGGTGCGTAGCTTTTCTTCGTCCTTGCTTTGTTCCGTGGTTAATTAATCTGTAGTAACTATTAGCGATATGTCTATTGCGTCTACGCGCGATAGAGTGTCGGCGACTATGTTATATTCAGAAATGTGTCTGATCTCGGTGGTAAGTTGTGCTACAAAGCTGCCGTGTTTGTCGTGGTGTGGCCTTCTCTGGTCGCTGATTGAACGCGTAAGTCAGGGGTTTATAATCTGTTTCTACCACTACGTGTCGTCCTCGGATAATATCTCGGAAATATTTGACGACTTCGTAGATAGCGAGAAGTTCTCTGTTATATGCGCTATATTTTTGTTACGTTGGGCTCAGTTTTCGAGAGAAGAAGGCTACTGGTCATCGATGCTTGTCTCAGTATTGCAGTGCTGAATCTCTGCTGGATGCATCAGCAAAGCTATTTGAGCCAGGTTCGACTTGCAATTTTCGAAAGCTTTCCTGCTGTCTGCTATCTATTGTATGGGTCGTTTGTCGTTTTTCTTACTATCTTTTAGGAATTCGTTCAGGGAGGCTTGGTTTTTTGCGACGTCTTTCATGTGACGGCGATAGTAATTGAATTGGGGCGCGGATACTCGAGTTATGGCCTTGACTCGTTCTGGGAGTGGTTTAGTACCTTCGCTCGAGATCTATTGTGCCAAGAATTCGATTCTTCCCTGTCCAAAAATACATTTCGCCGGATTAATTGTGATACCTGCATTTTGCAGGCGGTTGAAAACTTGTTTCAGGTGTTCCCGGTGTTCTTCTGCCGTGGTTGACACGACTAGTGTTTGATAGCGCGTAGTATCGATCCTATTATTCCTAATCTTGCGCTTATTGATTGCGCTATGCGGCTTCACTTGCTAGATATCTTTCTTTAAAGCTTATAGCATACGCTACTAAACGCTTAAAATTTCAAATATTAAAAACTATTATTTATGAGGCACATTGAATGAAAAGCTCGGACATGGAGTACAGATTGAATGATGCGATATTTTTGCATGAAGAAAAATAACAAGCATTTCACAAATTATGTTGTCGTGTTTAATGCGAAAATATAATAGCAGTTAAAAATGAGATTTACGAATACCTAATAAAAATAATTAATATAAGATAATTTTTTTCCTCACACAAAAAGAGAAAAGATTAAAGCTTATTAATTAAAGATTTGAATTATATGTGTATAATTGTATATAAGTAAAAACACACATGTAAATAAAGTGAATATACTTATAAAATGTTTTCCAATGCAGGTCGTTCTAAAGGGATCGCCGTGCGCTGCATTTTTGGATTTAACACCGCAGAAACAATTACTGATCAATTATCCGAGCCAAGAGAATCTACAAGAGATCAAGAATGTGTATCAAAAAGGCCAGCCACCTCCGCCCGATCAGGAGATTACAGAGCTTCTTCATGCTGGCAGACATTTGAACAATGAACAATTATTCTACAGATCACAATCGGTACCATTGCATAGGATGGTGAATCCCGTGCAATCCGTAATATCCCCAATCTCGACTCAACATAGCCTATCTACAGTGCAAAGTCAAAGCTTCAATCCGTCAACGAGCAGTTCCGTCGCGCCTACTCCAGTACCAAGCGAATATAACGACTTCGGTCCTTCCATCGGACAAGAAAGCACGTACTTATTGGATGACACAAACTTTATGTCAGATGAGCAGCAATTTTTAATGACAGACAAAGGAATCACATCTGAAAACATTAATAATATTCTTACAATTTTGGACGAGGAAGATCAGCCGAATTTACAAATGTTGCCTGAACAGACTACGGAAGAGACATTGAACAACGCGATTAATCTTGCTTTACCAAATACCAATCTAAATCTGTCGCAGGAGGATATGTTAGATCCATCGAGTATCCTCAGTGACGCTGGCAGTGCATTACAGAAAATAATTCAGTCACGGTCGTATCCTAACACGCCATTGCCGGCGCCAGTGTCAACATATACGCCATCGTACATCGAGGATAGCAATGGTTCTAGATCGTACCCATCAACGCCTCTGCATACAATACAATCCCAAGAAGTGTATCAGGATCCAGGCGAACCGATGCTCTCCAGTCCCATTCTTAATTCTCTCAGTTTACAGAGTGACACAATAAATGTTGCTATTGCTACTGTCACCGGCGCGACTGCCGGCACTAATGTCGACACTGCCGCAACCGCTTCTTCCAATAATCTGTGCAGGAACGTTGCTGATTTCTTGGAGGCCAGTTTTCTTGGGGAAACGGATACAGAGACGGATGATCTAGATCCTCTCGGTAATTTCGACGGCCTGCAAGATATGGATTCGTTGACACCATTATTCAACGAAGTCACGGAGCCTAATCGCTAAAACTGTTTCATTGATCTATCGTAATTTTGCATTTGCACAGGGAGAAGTGTAATAAACTATAGACTGTTTGGGTCCGGTGGTTTTCAATCGTATTATTTATATAGAACATTTTAGAGTAAATGAGAGAAGATTACAAGCAAGATATATAAGTAAATTTTAGTAAATGATTAAGGTATTCAATTTTAAGATGTAGAATACTTCGAATTTTCTGTATCTACTGCGATGTATAATTTGATTATATGACAGTTACAAATATTTTAATTATTTTTTACTACAAATTTTTATGTATATAGATTTCTCTTATAGAAGAAATTATTTCAGCTTATAGTAAATTATATTTTAACATGCAATTTACTATGCAAGCTGTATCGACAATTGTTTAATCTTTATCTCAATAAAAATAGTATTGAAATGTTCGAACCTGAAATTTCGAAGAATTCGCGAGATTTTTTTAAATACATGTTTATAAATTATTAAAGATTATACATCATTTTAAGTATATATGATATATATATTATTAAAGAAAAATGTTTGTGTTTCTATAAAATTTGTTTTATTCCTCAGTCAAAAACTAACTTTCTTGCAGAAAGCTAATCATAGTGTATAACATTTAAAAATAACTTGTATTTTATGCTGAATATACTGAACATTTTATGCCATCCAAATGTAACTTGAAATATACATATGTATTTTGAGCTCTTATGTTTCAAATATTTTGGTGATAAATAGAATTAAATTGTACATTTTTTAGAGAAACTCTAAGTTACTTAATTCAACAAAAAATTGCAAAAAAAAAGAATAACTATTTCTCATACATTCTTTGATTCATTCTTCAGAATGCTCTATTATAACACATTTTTCGGAAATTTAAAATTGTGTGTAAAAAGGAATTATTTTAACAGTTTACATTATGTTACAACTAGATATTTTAGACATGCCAGAAAAGTTTTAGTCTTGAAATTAAATATGTTGTTAGAATATACAATTTTCAAAAAGAAATTATTAGGATTAAAAAATTAATAAGATTTTTTTAAATTAACATGGTTTGTCATACTGCTGATAAATTAAATTAAAAAAATTATATATGTAGATTTTAAATAAAAAATCCTTTTCAAAACAAGATAAAACAGCGCCAATTTCAAAATGCACCTGTTCAAAAAACTGTTGCATAAGGAAATATTGCTTTAATGTACGTTTTATGAGTCCAAAAAGTAGTTACACAAGAAAGTGCTTTTTCAATGTATATTTTATTGCATAAACCTGCTTTTTCAACAAAAGTGAATCAGAAAAAAGCGTCAATTGGTAATAAAAATTATACACGATATAAAATTTAATTCTTTTTTTATACAGAATGTTTCATTTCAAAAGTCATGCTCAAATTTTTTTGTAAAAAGCATTTTCTAAGAAAATGTGTCGGTCAAAAGTTGTTTGGTTTTTTGAGAGAAAAAAATATGCTATCCATTTGACTTTGGATAATGATGAAAAGATCACATCAAAGTCACCTTGAAATTTTGAAATCGAAACCTACATTTTTTATTGCATATTATTGTAATTGACATCAAAATGTTTGATTTAAAATGCTTGAGAACTTTATTTGAATAAAAGTGCAAATGCCCTACCACCGACTAGATACTATTAAAGACCAATGGTCTTACGGGAGTTAAGTGTGACTGGAAAAAGATCGCTGCGCACTAGCGTCCTCTCAGTAATGTTGCGGCCAGAGTGAGAAACAGTAACTGAAATCTAAGAGATGGTAAATAATAACACGATATGGTACATATGGTAACACGAGAAATGCAATTATTCGAAAACACACACACACATCCACACCCACACATTCACACCCACACACCCACACCTACACATACACACCCACACACACCCACACTCCACCCCCACCCCCGGTGAATTCAACCGTGAAATTTGAGTTATCAAACAGCAATTGTAACAAAACTCGTTACTATTTAAAGCCAACGGCACACGGTACGATTTTTCGTATTGGATCTGCTAATATTTAGTAAGATACTAGAAATGCTGCATTCTAATTGGTGTATTCTTAATATATTACCAAATATTAGCAGATCCAGTACGAAATCCTACTTACCAACTCTGCCTTAAACTAAAGTATTTTTGCATTTAATGTTCTTCGTAAGCATACACTTAAGTTTTTCGAGATCGCTTTGGTTACCAAAATATTTCATTTTTCTTATTATTTTCAACTTTTTAAGACAAAATTTTAAAATTTTTACAACTTTATAAAAACCCTAAAAACGTTAAATGTTAAAGATAAGAAAGTATATAGTAATATTGTTTTTGAAAATCCGATTTTCAGGAAATAATCTTTTAATATCGTGTTATATACATTATATTTGCGCGCTCGTATCACACACTACTTGACAATAGCTTGTTTCGTATTATATCATATAATATACAATTGTAGGATTGCGGGTTCGGATAATTAATTAAAAATAAAATCACTCAGTCTTATTAAAATAGAAGAAGAAAGTCAGTCTACTTTATTTCCTTTACTTATCGAACATGGCTCGAATTTATTCTAAGTTCGAATAAGTCACGTAAATCTATCTTCGCGAGAATCGGCGCACTTCTTTCTCGTTTCGCAGAATTCGGAGCTCTCTCGCTCCTCCGAGAGACAATTATATTCTCGGTCTCGTTTACGTGGCCCAATCAGCTGACGACACGTTGACAAACCGTTGCTTAGAAAAACGTGTGATCAACCGTCGCACGCGACAACAAGGACGCGTCTTGTCAATATTAAATACTTGCAAACTCTCGACAATAGATACAGCACTAAACGCGATAATACAATAGCGAACACGACAAAAGCGAAACACGACAACAAATATGATAATAAATCTGAAAAACGATCAGGCACATCGGATCTGGCCATAAAAATTCCTACACAATTATATGCATGCAACGTTATATGAAATATATTATATAATATAGTAATAAATCATTTATATAGGCAAAAATTGTAACACATGTGGCGATTTTATTTTTATTTAAAGAATTTTTTTTGCGATGTACATGATTTGCATTGAATAGAATATACATATGTAAAAATACTTTTGGTAAGATGTCAGAAATAACTATAGATATGAGTAGGCACGCGAACGGCGTTCGTTAAAATATAAATTACATTTAATACATACTACATTAAATAAATAGATACAAATTATTCTTTTTATTTTTGAATTACAACTTTTTAAAGTTTTTATTCAGAGATAAGGAATAATGTTCTTAATGGAATAATGTTCTTAATGGGGAATATAGTGAGAGAGTGTTGAATTAAAAGAGGAGGCTGAACCGTCTCTAAGAGCAAAAGGTCGACTTTAAATCGACTTAAAGTCGACTTTGCACCGAAATGACTTGGCGGAAAGCCGATTTTTTTAAGGACGAAAGTCAACTTCAAGTCGACTTGAAGTCGGCAAATGTCCCAAAAACCGCCGACTAAAAGTCGAGTTCAAAGTCAACTTTTTACGTCAGGTTTTAGTCAACTTTTTGTACATAAAATTAATATTATATATTTTAAAAAGCTGCGTTCGGGGAGACGCTATTAGCGCTAACAACGTCGTTCTATCTTTGTTACTTACTGAAAGTTTAACAAAGATAGAATGACGCTGTTAGCGCTAATATCGTCTCCCCGAACGCAGCCTAATAAAATAATATATTTGAAAAATCAAAACTTTCAAACTTTTACGTGCAACAAAAGTTCAACATAAATATTATAAAGTTATATGCAACAATACTACAACAATAATAAAAAAATAAAATACATTTTGAAGTTAATGTGCGTGCAATAAAGCGCGGAAAATTCGAACATAAAATAAAATATAAGGTTACCCAAACAGCACCAAGTCGACTGTTAGTCGACTATCAGTCGGCAGAAGAAGTCAAAAGTCGACTTCAAAGTCAGACTGAATGTCAACTTATAGTCGACTAACAGCCGACAAATGACTCGACTATAGTCGACTGTCAGTCAGCTAAAAAGTCGACTTAGAAGTCGACTTTATGGCGATTATAAGTCAACCTTTAGTCATTATTATGGCAATTATATATCACCCAGTGAGAAATTATCAGTTGAAAAGACGTCGAATCAACGACTTTTCAACCGAGGAGATCGGTTGATATAGACGTCTAAAATTTGGTCGATTAGACGTTTTTGTGTCCTTCAAATTAGACCTTTATAAAACGTGAGAAATAGGATCGAAATAGACATCGACCTCTTTTTGTCTCTCATGTCGATCGCCTGTCGACTCGAACTGCGTAATGGACGTCAAGTCGATTTCTATCGGGCCAGATAAATTTCTATTTTATATCTTAAGTATTGTCCGAATAAGTGAAAACCGGATATTTATCTGTCCGATTTCCCAAAAATCAGTTCAATATCTGAATTCCCTGTACGGGAATCGTATCAGAAATTAAACTGATAGAAATAATTACATATGTTATTAACCGCATTTTGCAGGCTTTATATATGCTCATGACAAGAACTCGAATACGGGTATAGAAAGTGAATAATGCGCCGCATAGCGGTAAGAGAATACACTACACTATTTTAATAAATTATATAAATGGCTAAAAGCTGCAGATTCTGCTCGCTTCCAGTTTTGTTTCGATGTAAAATTGACTGAAAGACAATAGAAATCTTATAGAAATATTCGCAATATTATTAATATTTCTGGCTGGGTAGAAACAAAATTTTCGATTAGTTAAAAAATGATTTAAATAGACTAATACTAATTTCAACCATAAACGACATAGTCGTCTAATAGTCGTCCTTCCGACCTGTCATTTCTCACTGGGAACTTAGAGTCATTTATATTAACTATTAAATTTTTATTTCAATAGTGACATTTCTCAAAAACTTGATTAATTTAATTTTATTATACTCTAATTGTATAATATTGTTACAATAATACAATTAAAGAATAATGAAATTAAATTGACTAAGTCTTTGAAAATGTCCAAATTTAATTTTCTTGGCCAAAAAGATCATTTTTATGTTGTCTTTTTCGGTAAGACGAAAAGATATCTTTTAGTCGACTTTTCGCTTTGCCGAAAGACGACTTTAATTTTTTGAAAATAGTCGACCTTGAGTCGACTTACGGTCAATAGTTAAAGTCGACAATAAATCATCATAAAAATAGTTGACTAAACGTCGACTTAAAAAGTCGACTTCAAGTTGACTAAAAAATGTCGACTATCAGTCGGCAAACAGTCATTTGTGCTGTGTGGGTATATTATGTTTATATTAAAATGCTTAATCGTTCCACAATTGTGCCTTGCATTTATCAGACTATAATTTGTCATTATCTACTTTTACCGCGTTTTGCATTTTCAGATAAACGAAAAAAAGAATTTCTATTAGATCTCTCGATTTAATAAAATATGAGGAAGAGTTTTCGTGAGTTATCCAAACGGCAAAAAAATCGACGTACTTTGCTACTTTATCGTCGTAATAATTTTGAATCATCCTGTTTCAAATAATGATGATGGTGGTGACATGCTTTTTGATCCACCTGCGGCTCATGATATTAATGAACATTTAGTAAATAACTTTGCGGAAGTTTCTGTTTCCTATGCATCATTAATGCCTCTAGCTTAGAACATATAAACATGGAAGGGGAATTGCCTATATTTCCCGTATAACAAACCTGTATCCAAGATGTATGAGAGAAAAAGATAGTGATTAATAACACAGGTCTACAAAAAATGGGATCATGATTGTTGTTGGGCAGCTGGGGGTCATTTCCGAAGTAATTTTCTGCGTAGAATCCGAATCCGAGGTCAGAATTGGCCCATCACGTCAGGATTTTGAGATATTTGAGGTTATATACTCGAAAAATGGCTTTTTGGGCTACTTTTGAGGTTATGTACAGGACGCACAAAATTCTTTTAGCTCTTTTCTTCTAATTGCATCATTTAGTACTACTCTTTCCCTTCAAAATGAGCTGTCGAATGGTCATCTACGATTTTTCCTTGCAAAGTTACGGCCATTTTAAGATACCATGATAACCTATTATAATAGGTTTGGGGTCGATCTGAGATCAGATTCGTAATCAGCGACCCCAAAAACCCATATATACAGTTTTCAGTCCAGGTTTTCGGGTTTATAGTTCAAAGTTTACAGGTTTAATGTGAATGCTCATGAGGTTGTTGGGCTATAACGGCGCAGGGTTTGGAATTCATCATGTTATCTTAAAATGGCCGTAACTTTGCAAGGAAAAATCTTAGATGACCGCTCATTTTGAAGGGAAAGAGTAGTACTAAATGATGCAATTAGAAGAAAAGAGCTAAAAAATTTTGTGCGTCCTGTATATAACCTCAAAAGTAGCCCAAAAGCCATTTTTCGAGTATATAACCTCAAATATCTCAAAATCCTGACGTGATGGGCCAATTCTGACCTCGGATTCGGATTCTACGCAGAAAATTACTTGGGAAACGACCCCCAGCTGCCCAACAACAAAACCTTGTAGACCTGTGTAATCGTCCACAATACGCATGCGCTGATATCGTCGTTGCCATGGGATTGCATGCTTTGCTTGAATTTAACGTTGACAAATTCAAATTCGATGTCATCGATCGCAAGTGATTGCAACAAATTTATTAAATTAACAATTTATTAAGCTAGCCACTTCTTACGAGATTCCTCGTTTTTCGGAAATCTATTGAGAACGAATGAAATTAATATTAAATTTGTGTGCAATATGAACAAATATGGTACAAAAAACTAATCTAAATTTTACCACATAATTCATTGTGTACAAAAAATATTACATATTTACTTACGTATAATAGGAAGCCGATTTATCTCGGTTACCGCACAACAAGCAATATACCATTTTTAAAAATATACTATAACTTTTTTTAAATAAATTCGTTGCGATAATTTACGATCGATGACAGTTTGAATTTGTGTGAATTTGTCAATTTCAAATTCAAACAAAGCATACAATCCCATGGCAACGACGCGTATGCGTATTGCGGACAATAATTAGTCACTACCTTTCTCTCTCACACCAATGCACATGTCTTGAACTCAGTCTCGGTGCTCAATTCCCCTTCTATTGAATATATGTTCTAAGGCCTCTAGAGACTATAATAGGATTATAGTATCTAAAAATGACTGCTAGAAGTCGACTTTCCGTCACCTTTTACAAGTCGACAAAAAGTCGACTTTTATAAGTCGACTCATAAAAGTCGACTTTTCGTCAATTGGTGCTCTTAGGGGTATGATTTCCACGTTTTTCGAATGTTAATTTGCTCGATCTCTTTGTAAATTTCAAACTATTGGAGAGCAATTGTCAAATTAAAAGATCTTCGTAATCGTATTGTCGAAGATTGTCAAATACGAAACAGTAAAAGAATTATTATATATATTTGAAAATCTATATGTGGTAACGCTGTGAAGAAGTCCCTTTCTCAAGGGAGGCACTATGAACATTTCTTCTAGTAAAAACTCTCAAGCTGTAATTCAGAAATAAAATATTTACGGACCTATATTTATGTAAAATTTTTTTATCATTATAATACATATAAATTCACTGATAAAATTTGATTTCATATTTTAGAAATAATATAATAAATAACATAAGTTAACTACTGAACTTAAAAATCTTGACTTTTAATCTTTCGAAATAGAATAATTAAGTAGATTATTCAATTCAAATTGACATCCCACACAGCACAAATGACTGTTTGCCGACTAATAGTCGACATTTTTTAGTCAACTTGAAGTCGACTTTTTAAGTCGACGTTTAGTCAACTATTTTTATGATAATTTATTGTCGACTTTAACTATTGACCGTAAGTCGACTCAAGGTCGACTATTTTCAAAAAATTAAAGTCGTCTTTCGGCAAAGCGAAAAGTCGACTAAAAGATATCTTTTCGTCTTACCGAAAAAGACAACATAAAAATGATCTTTTTGGCCAAGAAAATTAAATTTGGACATTTTCAAAGACTTAGTCAATTTAATTTCATTATTCTTTAATTGTATTATTGTAACAATATTATACAATTAGAGTATAATAAAATTAAATTAATCAAGTTTTTGAGAAATGTCACTATTGAAATAAAAATTTAATAGTTAATATAAATGACTCTAAGTTCCCAGTGAGAAATGACAGGTCGGAAGGACGACTATTAGACGACTATGTCGTTTATGGTTGAAATTAGTATTAGTCTATTTAAACCATTTTTCAACTAATCGAAAATTTTGTTTCTACCCAGCCAGAAATATTAATAATATTGCGAATATTTCTATAAGATTTCTATTGTCTTTCAGTCAATTTTACATCGAAACAAAACTGGAAGTGAGCAGAATCTGCAGCTTTTAGCCATTTATATAATTTATTAAAATAGTGTAGTGTATTCGCTTACCGCTATGCGGCGCATTATTCACTTTCTATCACGGTCTTAAATACAGGTCTTGAAACGAAGGTGGTGGGGATGGTCGTCTTAACGTCCGAGAATTAGTTTGGAAAGGGCGGCGCTGCGAGTTAAGGTACGGATATATATATATATATATATATATATATATATATATATATATATATATATATATATATATATATATGTATATATGTATGTATACATTATACATATAACTTGAATATTGTACAATTATATAAATGTGATGTATTAGTATTTTAGTTTTATAAAATTGTAAAACATGTTCGAAAAATTTATTTAATTTAAATGTATTTGCTTTTCATAATTTATAGAATTATTAATAATAAACAATTGTTTGTGTGAATGTTATAAAACTTAGATATTAATACATTAGAACATTTATACGATTTTATATAATATTAACTAATGTTACGTCTGTATATGTGTGCGCGTGTGTATGTATTAAAAATACTATGATTCGTTATAAAAGGAAGTGTTTTTCAAAATTTTTTATCTTTTTTATAAACAATAAAACAAAAATATAAAATAGTTCAATTTTAGAGAGTTGAGTTTATCCGCTGAGAGAGAATAAATCCAGATAGCGATCAAAAATAGTGTATTATTTATAAAGGCATGCTTTATATATTCTCGAAATTTTATAATTTAGAATTTTTAAATTTTTGACTTAAGCATCTCTTCCCTTGATCTTCGCAGCAAGAACAGAATATAACTGAGTTGTTTATTGGTAACGAATTATAAACGGCGTCGCTTCCCCACCAGCACACGCACGCCGGGAAAACGTCAGGGTGACGTCCCATGGCGCGTATTGCGATACGCGCGTATCGGGCGTATCAAACTCGCGACCAATGATAGACGATCCGCCATTTTTGATACGCCGACGATCCGCTGAATTCAATTCGAGCGGATCGCACACTCATACATGTGTAACATGTGTAGTGTAGTCGTATATCGTTAAAAATAAATTTGACGTTAATTAAGATGACTTCTGAAATGACTATTAACATAAAAATTGAAAGTTTGATCCAAAAATACGATAACATAATATTGCCAACATGGTACAATCTAATATAATTTATATGATTAAGAAAAAAAGACGGAACAAAAACTTATAACATGCAGTAGGAATGGAAATAAACATCCAAGAGATAATATACACACTAATCTACTCGTAATTTAATATACCAAAATTTATTTACTTCTATTTACTGTAAACTATTTTTCGCTATTTTCTTTATTAAAATTTTCCAAAGAAACGGTAAAATGTAATATCAGCAGTTTTAAAACTTTCACCTTTTTACTTTATTATTATTTGTAAACAACTGGCTTCTGAAGACTTCACTTTTTAGGTGCATGCATTTAGGTGCTTGTGTGCGTATGTTCAGTACGCCGGAGTTTGGTTCCTACTGTTCCATAAAGCGAATTACGCGGAAGCGGAACCAGCGGATCGCTAATCACGGGACTGTTTCGACATATTCTTTGAAAGAGTTCTATCGAAACAATCCCGTGATTAGCGATCCGCTGGTTTCGCTTCCGCGTAATCCGCTTCATGGGACAGTAGGATACAAACTCCGGCGTAATGAAAACAACGGAACATCTGTGATTGGTCGCAGAGTTTAATACGCCCGATACGCGCGTATCGCAATACGCGCCATGGGACGTCACTCTCAGGGTAACGTTCGAACCAGATCCGTTCGGAAACAGTTCTGATGGGCCACCACAAGAACGTCCGTTTGACGTTCACATTCGTTCAGAGAACGTGCGGCTAAACGTTCACGGAACGTTCGATTAGAACTGTATGAGAACGTTCGTTTGAGGTTCGATAAATGGAATAACGTTTTTTTTGTGGAATATAGAATTTTTATTGTACGTCTACAACTTTTTTTACATTCTCATAATACCAAAGAAAGTGGCCAACATGCATTGTAATATGCTAGGCATGAAAGAAAGAACAATCACAATATTAACAAAAATTCACAGAGCTCATAAAAATAAATTGTTAAAATTGTTCATAAAAATGTGAAAATTCAAAAGCATACAAAGCATACAAAGCAGAAATTCAAAAGCGTACAAAGAGCAAGATTAAAAATTTTTATAGTAGAAAGATAAATCTACTAAAATTTCAGCTTACTTTATAGCAAAAAAAAAAAAAAAATTAAATACTTTATCAAGTTAAAAGAAATTAATAAAAATAATCTTTCAAGGATTCCGGACTTCATTTTGTCTTTTGATGTAGGTCTTTTGATGCCTGACACGAATCACGCCCTCTTCAATAATATTGTTGCGCCCCCTTGTATAACGTCCCTGCGTGTAAGACTGTTTTGGGGGGAGATCATCCCCTAGCACGTTGCTAGGAGGGAGGTTGATCAACAACGGCGGACATCTTGTGAGGAGCTGCCATTTTGTTCAAGTCGTATGACGGCTGTCTTCTCGTGCGGACGCGAATTATCTCGAGCCCGATATTATTCCTTTAATTGTGTTATTTTGTTATCTTGTTCCCTGTTTCGTTATTATTAAAGTTATTGCATTCCTTTTCTTAATACACGTGTTGTTATTTGCCGGAGCGAGTGAGTGTGTGTGAGACGCGGCGCGTTTCGATTAATATCGAAATCGTCCCGCGGGCGCAACATTTTGGGGACTCGTCCGGGATCTACGACGTCAACGAGCAGAATCATCGGCGAGATGACTTCAACAAGGAGAATTTTTCGCGCTGAAACTCCTGAGGCCACGGAAGCGGTGTCGATGCAGGCGGTGTCATTACAAGCAGCGTTGAAGGAGATCCGAGAATTGCGAGAGGAGCAAATGCCGAAGGATGCAGAATTTGAGGAGAGGCTGCGAGAAAAAGATGACGCGTTGCGAGAGGAGCAAATGCGGAAGGATGCGGAATTTAAGGAGAGGCTGCGAGAAAGAGATGACGCGCTACGTCAATTGGAGGAGAGGATTCGTCTGCAGACTCCGCGTCAACAGCTAAGTCCTTCTAATAACAGAGAGCAAAATTTAGAAAATAACTGTAGAAATGACTTAGGTTATAAATTGAAACCTGATAGCTATGACGGAAGTGTCCCTTTGCACGAATTCCTTACCCAGTTTAATTTGATAGCGCGCGCTAATAGATGGAGCGATTCATCTAAGACGGTAGCATTAGCAGCTTGTTTTAGAGGAAAAGCGCGCTCCGTTTTGGATGGAATTTTTGAAATTGAAAATCTAAGTTTCGAGGAAATTAAATCAAAATTGGAATTACGTTTCGGAGAAGGTCATTTGGCACAGACCTATTATACGCAATTTACTAATCGTAAACAAAAATTTTCCGAGGATATAGTTACGTTGGGTTCAGATATTGAAAGACTATCTCGTTTAGCTTATCCGGAATGTACTCATGAAGTACGCGATAAGATCGCTTGTACCCAATTTGTTGCCGCGCTATCAAATGGGTTTATAAAACAAACTTTGCAATTAGAAAATGTTTCTTCTTTGAAACCGGCCATTGAAAGAGCAATGGCAATAAAAGTTATTCAAGAAAACAGTTTTACTAAGAATGAAAATATGAAATTTAATAGAGAGAAAAGAAATTTTGTTAAAAATAGTGAAAAATCTAATGACGAAAAAGAAGTAGAAAAGAAAAATATTGAAAAGAGAAAAAGACCATTTGAAAAGAATTTTAATGGAAATAATAAACAAAATAATAATAATTTTAAGCAGCAAAAGAAGGAATGCTGGAAGTGTGGAGCTCTGGGACATTTCCGATCTGAATGTCCTTCAGAAATTTCAGAAGCGAAGGAAAACTCGGTTTAGTCGAGCTTACTGGAGCGAGCTCGACTCGTAAAATAAAGGCTCCATAATTTGAAAATGTAAATTATGATGTAAATAGAATAAGTACTGACTTCTGTTATTATGGTATGATAGATAATAAGTCTTGTATTTTTAAATTAGACACGGGCTCCGACGTGACAATTTTGAATTCAAAGATGGTTAGTTTACCTAGACAGCGTATTCCGGTAGAAAAATTGTAAATTGAGATATCCTACGGGAGAGGAAATTGAAATTAAGTTTAAAGTTAATGTTTGGATTTCTCTCGGTAAATATTCTATGGAATTTTCAATGTTGGTCGCGAATATTAATGATGATTGTCTGCTAGGGGCAGATTTCTTAAAAATAATTAATTCAGAGAAAATTTTTGAATCTGTTTTGGGAATTTCAAAGTAAAATCCATTTTGTAATCTCTTGTGTTCGCGTATTGAGTGTTTTGAAAAAAAAGTTCCTCATTTTCTTAGAGAACTTTTTAAGAAATATTCGGAAAATTTGGATTCTTCTGAGAAAGAAATTTTTGCCGAATTTCTTTATGAATTCCAAGATGTATTCTCAGAAAATATTGTTGCAGGAAATTGTGGATTAATTGAACATGAAATTAATTTGACTGATTGCCGTCCTATTAAACAAGCTCCCAGACGTATTCCTATTTCTATGCGAGGAGAGGTTAATAAAAACATCGAGGAAATGAAAACTCAAGGTGTTATAGAAGAATCACAGAGTCTGGGTTTCGCCGGCTGTGTTGGTGAGGAAGAAAGATGGAACAATCAAGTTTTGTGTAGACTATAGAAAATTAAATGCGGTCACAGTAAAGGATTCTTATCCCGTTGCCCAGGATAGATGATATTCTCGATCAATTATCAGGTAATTCTTGGTTTTCCACTTTAGATTTAAAGAGCGGATATTGGCAAATTAAAATTTCGGAGCAAGATAGAGCGAAGACTGCATTTTCAGTCGGAAATGGCTTATGGCAGTTCACTGTTATGCCATTTGGATTGTGTAATGCTCCTGCCACTTTTGAGAAATTAATGGAACGGGTTTTACAAAAATTATTATCAAAAGTTTATTTGGTCTATTTAGATGATGTAATTATTTTCAGTAAAGATTTCAAAGAAATGATCAGAAATTTAAAGGAGGTATTTCTTCGTTTACGTACGGCTAATTTAAAGATTAATCCAAAGAAATGTGTTTTATTTGGAAGAAATGTGAAATATTTAGGACATGTTATATCAGAGAAAGGCATTACTACAGATCCGGAAAAGATTATTGCGGTGAAAAACTGGCCAATTCCTCAAAATAAAAAGCAAATCCGTAGTTTTCTTGGCTTTTGTTCGTACTACCGAAAATTTGTAAAAGGATTTTCGTCAATTGCAAAGCCCTTATATAACTTAACTGAAAATTTATCCAAATTTGAATGGAAGACAGATTGTCAAGAAGCATTTGATAATTTGAAGCAAGCTTTAAAATCTTCATCGGTTCTTTCTTTCCCGAAAGAGAATGGAATGTTTATTCTAGATACGGATGTTTCGAATTTGGGAATTGGTGCAGTTTTGTCCCAAAAACAGAATGGAATAGAAAAAGTTATCGCGTATTATAGCCGTACATATAATAAAACCGGAAGAAATTATTGTGTTACTCGCCGGGAATTACTGGCGGTTGTGGATTCGATAAAATCTTTTCATCATTATTTGTACGGACAAAGCTTTCTGGTTCGTACGGATCATGCTTCACTAAAATGGCTTATGTCTTTTAAAAATTTGGAAGGACAGCTAGCACGTTAACTAGAAAGGTTACAGCAATATAACTTTGAGATCATCTATCGGAAAGGACAATTTCACAGAAATGCTGATGGATTGTCCAGACGTCCTTGTGCGGAGATTGACTGTAAATATTGTGCTAAAGTAGAATTATCAGATTTGGCAGAGGAAGAGAAGAAAATTTCGCGAATTTTGCTAGAAGAAACCACTTCGGAAGAATGGCGGAGGGATCAATTGGAGGATCCAAATTTAGCTATTTTTGTGAAAGGGAAAGAGGAGGGAAGACGTTCTCTTTGGCAGGAAGTAGTTGCTAGAGACAGCTCTGCAAAAGTCTACTGGTCATATTGGGATGCTCTCATATTAAAGAATGGTGTGCTCTATAAGAAATGGGAAGCTTCCAATTTAAAATCGTCTATTTTTCAGATAGTTGTTCCTCGAAAACGAATTTCCCGAATCATTGAAGAAGCTCATGATTCTCCCTCTGGAGGTCATTTTGGAGTCAATAAAACATTAGGAAAAATTCGAAAAAGGTTTTATTGGGCCACTTGTAAAACCGACGTCGAAGATTGGTGCAGTACTTGTAAGATTTGCGTTGCGAAAAAAGGTCCCGCCAGGAAAAGGAAAATCTCCTCTTCAGATATTTAATGTTGGAGCTCTTTTTGAAAGGGTCGAAATGAATGTTTTAGGTCCTTTGCCAAAGACGGTTTCCGGAAATAGGTATTTGCTTGTCATCACAGATTGTTTCACCAAATGGGTGGAAGCTATCCCGTTGAAGAATATCAGAGCGAAACAAGTAGCAGAAGCTTTTGTTTCTCAAATAGTCTCAAGACACGGGGTTCCCCTTGAATTACATACGGATCAGGGGAGGAACTTCGAATCTAAAATTTTTAAAGAATTAATAAATTTATTAGGAATTAGGAAAACAAGGACTACAGCTCTTCATCCTCAATCGGATGGGCAGGTCGAACGGCAGCACCAGACGATAATAAATTATTTAGCCAAATTTATCGCTGAAAATCAGAAGGACTGGGATCGGTGGATCCCAATGTATTTGTTGGCATATAGGACTTCCAAACATGAAGCTACTGGTGTGACATCTTCAGAGCTATATTTTGCTCAATATTTAAGGTTGCCGTTGGATCTATTGCGAGGTTGCCCACCAGAACTTAGAGATGAAAATTCGGCTGGGGATTATGTTAATAAATTGAAAAAGAAATTAGAGGAAATTCATGTTGACACTAGACAACGGTTAGAGATCAAGTTTTCTCGAGCTAAATCCTGGTATGATCGAAAAGCCAGGCAGATCCATTTTAATGAAGGAGAAAAAGTGTGGCTATATAATCCTCAAAGAGAAAAGGGGAAGGCCCCGAAATTACAAAATAATTGGGAGGGACCTTACAAAATTGTTAGAAAATTAAGTGATGTGGTATTTTGTATTCAAAAATCAAATAAGAGAAGAAAGGTAGTACATGCTGATAGGTTAGCTCCTTTTCTAGAAAGAAGGAAAATAAATTAAGAAATTAAATTTGTTTTTTTTTTTAAGTCGGAGCCCACATATTAAATTGTTATTTATTTATCTTAATTAAAACTTAATAGAAATGCTTTCGCAGATTGTTTTTTTTTTCAGAAAAGATTCTTGTTGTTTCCTTTTTAAAATCTTTGGACGAGTGGACGAGCAGACGAGTGAGAAATGAGTAAATTAGTCTTCCTTTTTAAGAAGACTGCCTCGATGAGTGGACGAAAGACTGCCTCGACGAGTGGATGAATGAGAAATAAACGGATTAATCTTCTTTCTAAGAAGACTGCCTCACCCGGGTTTTTTTTTGATCCGTGGTTTTTCCCGTGGGTCGTAGGGCGAATGCCGAGGCAGGGACTTGAGGTCCCTTCGAGAAACGATGGGTCCACGGATAAATACCCCCCTCATGTCCGAAGATTCCAGAGATGTTACGTTAAAAGAATATTTCCGGAAGCAGAGTATAAGAGACAATGGAGCGCGGAACTGAAAAATATTTCAACAGTCGATTGGGTCAGGATGGCGTGTCACTCAGTAACCTGGGTAGGAACCCAGGGTAGAGCAAGAAGATTCGTCGGATCCCTGGAGTCGACATTGAAGCACATAGCACTAATAATCGACTGGATTTAAAAGGACGAGTCGCTTAGTAACTTGGGCAGAAGTTCGGGATAAAGCAGGAAAGCTCGTCGAAGATCCTGGAATCGATAGAATTACGCCTCTCCGTTGTAGATTGTCGGGACGACAATCTTGAAGAGGGAGGGCAGTGTTGCGCCCCCTTGTATAACGTCCCTGCGTGTAAGACTGTTTTGGCGGGAGATCATCCCCTAGCACGTTGCTAGGAGGGAGGTTGATCAACAACGGCGGACATCTTTTGAGGAGCTGCCATTTTGTTTAAGTCGTATGACGGCTGTCTTCTCGTGCGGACGCGAATTATCTCGAGCCCGATATTTGTAACGATCCCCCCTTGAGCGATCGTTTACCCGGCCGTCGATCCGCCGGAAGGCTGCCGCCCGGCGACCATCAGCCGGGCAAATGCAGCGGCGCCATGCGCTTTTTTTTAAAACAATCAAATATCGCGACCGGACCGAGCCGTTATACGGCCGCCGATATCTAAAGCCAGGGCCGTTGTCTCGGCGCTCCAAACTATTCCGAATCCCGACGGAAAACGCCGAGCGACGGTCCCTACCGCACCACCCGAACGCCGCCGAAATAATTCGTAATAATTATTTGTATTAGACAAAACAATCGGGCCCGACGGATATCGCCGAAATTACCCGAACAGGTAATTTTTCAGTATAAAAAGAGCCATCCGGCACCGAAAAGATCACTCCGGTTCCCGATCCGACAGAGCCAGCACGGCATCTGATCCGAATCCCGAACAGCTCTTCTACGAAAAGCAAAGAGGTTGAGCGTACTCCGCCTCCGTCGAGAGATCTCACACGCTTCTCTAAGAGCCTCCTTTTCAGAACAATAACGAATGCACAGAGGTAGAGCGCACTCCGTCTCATCCGAACGATCTCGGTAGCATTCCACCATCCGTCTGAACCTTGCACAATCAAACAATCTCCACGGGTAAAGCGTTCTCTGCCGCGGGCAAGCGATCTCGCCGATCGTGCATCCCGGTGCACTCATCCTAACGCCAACAGCAAGCTAAACGCAAGCAAAATTCATAAGCGACCGCACCGTGTAATATTTTCACGCTCTCTCGCGCCCCGCGCTCTCACGCGCCCCGCGCTCTCACGCGCCCCGCGCTCTCACGCGCCCCGCGCTCTCACGCGCCCCGCGCTCTCACGCGCCCCGCGCTCTCACGCGCCCCGCGCTCTCACGCGCTCTCGCGCCTCACGCGCTTTCGCGACCCGCGCGCTCCCGCGCGCCCCGCGCGGCCGAACAGCTGACGTAACTATAAACACGCCGGGACCTTTAAACCTTTGTACGCACGAACATATCGAAGCCATATACACGCACCGGCTATACATTTACACACGCTTACACCGAACCTATATACACGCGCCGTCTATACCTTCATGCACGCGTATACCGAATCTACATACCTGCATCGTTTACACATCTATACACGCGTACACACCGACGCATTATACACGCGCCGATAACGCATTGATACACACTTGTATACTTATACGCCAGATCTTTATGCCTGCGCCGTTTACACATTTATACACGCGTACACACCAACGCATTATACACGCACAGATAACACATTGATACACGCTTACACACCAAACCTACATAGAAGCATCATACTCACAGACTCACGCACTTGTAAACACGCATCCTCATTTCTCTCGCTGTACATGCACTCTATTTAAATGAATAAAAACCTATATTACACAAGTACACGCCTGGTTGTCTCGTAGCCTTTCTTTTCGAACCCTGATCCCGCCTGAGCGTATACGAGCCGTGCTCGAAAAGAGGCACGTTACATATTATTCCTTTAATTGTGTTATTTCGTTATCTTGTTCCCTGTTTCGTTATTATTAAAGTTATTGCATTCCTTTTCTTAATACACGTGTTGTTATTTCCCGGAGCGAATGTGTGTGTGAGACGCGGCGCGTTTCGATTAATATCGAAATCGTCCCGCGGGCGCAACAATATGATCTAATTCCATATCATCATTATTTTCAGCATTGCTTAGCTCATCACTTGACAAACAAAGCTTGTCACAATTATTTAAATTATTATCCTGTTGGTTAAAAATATTTAGAAGGTTATTCTGTTGGTTATCTTCATCACTATTTGCACTTCCTGAAACTAAGTCATCTTCTGGAAAATGAAAAGAAGTTGATAAATCTACTTCTTCATTTAAGAACTGCAAATCACTCTCAGTAATTCCAGCAAACACTGCTGAAGCTTCAGATTAGCCTGCAGATTAGCCTGCTGAAGCTTCAGATTAGCCTACCGTCTAATCTCCTTCAAAGTTACAAACCTGCCCTGTAAATTGCTCATATTACAACTAGGAAACTCAATTTCATCACATTCGAATTAGTTTTACATCTAGGTCACGAGCTCAGGTCCAGATAAGAGATGCACAAACTAAGCAAGCTGGAACAAAAACAATTAAACAAACTTAAAATAAAAGAACTGTAATACATTTTATAATGTTTACAATATGATCAGATAATCACCTAAAATATGGAAAATTGTAACACTAACGGTAAGAGAAAATAAGATTGTAATAGTTAAGGAAAGCAGAAAGAGGAAATCTGACGCCAGCAACTGATTCCATCCAGATCAAACAAAGCAAATAAACAAAGTAAAATATAAACATTGATCTGAGACAGCAGTACCTCTCATAAAGGGGCAAAAGATTCAAATCAAACATCTCAGTCCAAAGAAAATTAGTTTGCTCTTAAAATGTATAAGAACTCAAAAGCAACATTATTTGATTCCAGGCAGATATTGATTTTCTTTAGAAAGAAATAATATTCATACCTTCCATAGTGCAGCAATCTAACTCACTCAAATTTTCACCTCCAAATTTAGTCACGCAAGCTAAAACAAAAACGACAAAAAATTAGCAAATTCTTACATAATATAGTTTGGGAGTGTATTATCATCGAATCATTAGACCTTGTTTTACGCAGAAAATAAATACTGCCCTTACGGAAGGAAACTACAGCCAGTAAATATTATAGTTGTGTAGTTATTACAGAACCTTTTGTAGTTACCATAGAAAGGATCACAATAATCTGTAGTTATTACACGCTGTAGTTACTATAGTGCGTGAAATCCCTGTAATACGGAATACACGTCTAGCCCATGAAGGTAGGTAGGTATGTAATCCACTACACGTATAATTCACTACATGTGTAATATACTACACGTGTGGTAAATGACTTTTGTAATAGACTACATGTGTAATCGATTACATGTTTAAAATACTACACGTCACTAGTTCGTTCGTTTACCGCTATGCGACGCGTGATGCGTTATCTATCTCGTATTTAAGTTCTAGTCATGAGAATTATATAAAGTTTGCAAAAGGCGGATATTAAGATTATAGTTTATCAGTTTAATTATTCAGTTTATCAGTTTTATTTTTTTGATACGATCCCAATACAGGGAATTCAGATATTGAACTGATTGTTCAGATATCGGACAGATAAATGTCCGAATGAGTGAAAATCGCCCGTTTATTGTACTACTTAGACTGTAAAGTCTAATTTCTATATAAATTAAAATTTTAAATTTTATTAAATAAATTATTTGAATTTTATTATTTAATTTTTATTATTTAATTTCCTGTAATCTGGCACGATATATGTACGTTACAGGTTATTTTTCTGTAATATTTTCCTGTAGTCCGAGCGTGTAGTGCGAAAATATTACAGTATATTACAATACTCCAGTCTGTAATTTTGTGTAATACTTTTATGTAGTTCCTGCAATATAATTTTCTGTAATCCGCTGTGGTTTCTTTCCGTAAGGGTGACTTGATAATAGCTCAGCTACAGGTTTCTGGCATCAAGTCTTCTGTAGCTTTTATTAACTTTACATGGAAGGATTGAAGGTTTTAGCATTTAAAAAAATGTTATTGGGCACTACGATCAAAATATATTTGGAAACAAAATAAAAAATATAAACATAAAAATGCTCAGTAAAGTATTATGTAGATTATTTTAGATACATATATTTTTCCTTTCCAAGTCTAAAATAGTCTACATAAAACTTTACTGAGCATTTTTATGTTTATATTTGAATTTTATTTCCAAATATATTTTCAATGACAATTCATGGCATCTGAATTACTTTCGTCGCTGAAATCATACTGACCTTGATGATCGGCCCGAAAGAAAAGTCGCGACAAAAGAAATTTTCTGTAAAATTGAGAGAAAATAGCGGCACTTAGTAAAGATCTTCCTTACTAGGTTATGGGAGTCTATCCTTCACTGATTAACCTCGAAATCCTGCAAAGCATAAAAATTAAAAACAATCAGAAGAAGAGTACTGAAAGACACTGAAGTTCAAAAAGATTATGTGCGTGTGCTGAAAATTAAAAGAAAAATCATATTTTCTCATCCGCCTTCTTGTGTTCACGGGTTTGGCGCGCACCGACCGTCGCACATTTAGTGAAATTCCAGCGATATTTAAGGCATCTGGTTAAACCTTATGGTTTAAATTATTGAACTTACCTTAATGATTGATCAAAAGAGGAAGAAAAGCTCTAAAAGATAATATTTCTCTTTCCCCTTTAAACTAGATTATGGGCGGCTGCCGTGAACTCGTACGTAACATCTCTTTACTGCAAAGGAACATGGAAATTAATAACCATAACAATCAGAAGAAGGAAAAGATACGAAAGTTTCAAAAGATTTTATGCTTGTGCCAAAAATTAAAATAAAAATTATATTTTCTCATTCGCCTTTGTGCTGGTGGGGCTCGAGAGACTTCCTGAGATCGTCAGGTGACAAGCTGCAAGACCCGAAGATACTCGAGTCATTCCGAACGATCTGCAACGTTCCGGCGACGTGCGAGACGACCCAACATCTTCGGGCGGCTTCGCCGCTCGGCGATTTTCGTTTGGTCGGTTCGGGGGGCGGACGATTACCCGCGCTTCAAACGAGAATTCGTTAACTGAACGTTCGCCCGTCGTTCGTGTGCTGGTGGGGAATTGTTCTTTCTCTGATTTTGATTAAATTTAATTATTACCATATTGAATTATAATAATAAAAGATTTCGTTCGTTATGGAAAAGGCGAACAACATGTGGAGAAATTATGATATAAAACATTGTACGTGTATACATACATCGCAAATAAGGTGAACGTTACAAATATTTGAATTTCAACGGGCTATAAGAGCCGAACGCGGATGGTAGTGCGTTAATTTCGATGAAAATTAATTTTTCATCAAAATAATTTGTCGTGCACAGAGCACGAATTTTTCTTGGTCCGATACCAAAATTAATTTTTATCAAAACTAACGCACTACCATTCGCGTTCGGCTCTTATAGTCCGTTGAAATTCAAATATGTGTTTCAAATTGAGAGCCTAAAATTTCTTAGTTGTTACAAATATTATTCTCGGTTCATATATTAATAAAATTGAAATATTTATTTCAGAATGGAAAAAGAGAAAAAGTATGTGTTTGTAGATTACTAATAATATTCTATATACTTAAAATACAATAATATTTACTATTTTAATTTCCACATCATTGTATCTCACATACAGCAATGTACAGCATATTTTAAACTCACCTTTTGAAATGTGCTCTTTGGCTGCATTTAATCGATTCATATCTTCATGAAGGAGATATTTTTACTATCCATCGTTCCATCCCTTTAAGTGGTAAAATATTTAAAGCTTAAAATTATCTTTCATGTAAATATTAAAGGAAAAGCGTCAAAACTGACCAATCTGCTATAAATTTTGATATACTATTATTTCTCAGCAACTAAAATCTGAAATTTTTTTATAAGAGCTGATATGAATCAGATACGCTTATTGTTAGTTAGTTTATTTATCAGAAGTCCATTATGCATTCGTCGCTCGTTTATATGCTAAATTGATTTGTATTGATTATTTGAAATTAGAAAGTTTTTACTTATGGCACTTTTTCCGACCAACTATATAATTTAATTAGCCATAAATATTTTTCTTGATAATATTCTATATGCTTGTAAAATAGAAAATTTGTTTTTTTCCTATTTTTATATTTATTGCTTTTTTGCAATGCGATTAGAAGAATTAGAGATTAGAATATTCCTATATAATAAATTAAGTATCTTGTACTTTATACATTGATATAATCTAATGTTTTCTATCCTGTATCGTTAAACAAATATGAATAAATTAGTTGATTTGATCTGAATTTTTAACTTACAGATATCTCGTATAAAAACTTTTCTTATTAAGAGTTTTAAGTTAAAGATAAAGAAAAGAGAAAAAAAGAATGTTTAAGTGCAATATTAGAAAAGTTTAATTTTGTAAACATATAAATTTATAATTATTTTTTCAAACTACAATTTTTATCTTTTCTTTCACTTATGTTATTTCACAAAAAAGCCATTTGCTTAAAAGTTGAAAATAATATTATCAATATTGTGATACAATTAATGATACAATGATACGATGATATAATCAAAAGAGAGCAATATCCAGTATATATTTATACTCGTAAATATAAATTTTTATGTAATCATTAATTAAAAACGACAGCCCAAAAACAATATTCTCGGTCGATGCTTTAAGATCTTTTCTCTATTTAATGTCAAGCTATATTATATATTTATATTTACCTGATATACTTTTTCATATCGAAATCAGAAAGATCAATCGAGAACATTTCTCGGTTTCCAGATAATATTAGTGAGAGCACGATTATTTGTATTATTTTCAGGTTAGTGTATATAAATTATAACAATTGGAATGGGAATTATAAATAATTTGTATATAATTTGTATATTTTGTAAATTATTATAATAGTTATAATTTTTTTAATAATAAATGAATCAAAATGTTTTCAAAAAATATTACTATTTCAAAAAAACTGATCCTCAATTATGAAAAGTATTAAATATAAAGAAATTTTTGTTTAAATCGTTATTTCGATGAATAAATAACATTTATTATAAGAATTATATCGCTTTTGTTATATTTTAATATAAATTAATGTAAAAAAATGTAAATTTTTAATGTTTAATTTTATTTTGTAATTTAACATTACATTAAAACAAGTAACGGAAATTGTAACGACTCCTTACTATTTGAGTAATGATAACGAGTTACTTTTAAAAATTAGTAACACGAGTAAACGAGTAACGAGTTACTTTTCAAAAAAGGAATAGTAACGGTAATGAGTTAGTTTTATAAAGTAACTTCATAAACTCTACTTACTAATCCCAAGGAGAACAAAAAGTCAAGATGATGTCATTGTGACGTCAAGATGACGGGAAAATATCAGAGTTTGATCACTAAATTATCATGATTCCAAAATGACTGTACAGTGACTCGTCATAAAATCATTATATGACGATATTTTAACTTTCAGGATTTTAATTCGCATATTTTCGAAAACATAATTTTTCTGCGAGGAGATTGCCTGGCACTTATTGATTGAAATTATCATATATATATAAATATATTTATTTCACTTTATTCATTGAAAATTTTAGTTTTATGACGTCACAAAATCGTCCTTGCCAGGAACCATAATGACGTCATCATGACTTATAGAACTGACTTTTGAAAGATGTCATTTTGACATCATTTTGACTTATGTGTTCTCCTTGGGAATCTTGCCTTAAATTAAAGTACTATTGCATTTAATGTTCTTCGTAGCCATATTTAAATTTTTCCAGATTGCTTATCAAAAATAGTTACCAACATACTTCATTCTTCTTATTATATTTAAATTTTTACAATATTTTTAAATTTTTACAACTTTGCAAAAAGTCGTAAAAGTCCTCAAAAACGTTAAATGTCAAAGATAGTCGTATATAATAATAATGTTTTCGAAAATCCCATTTTCGGAAAATAATCTTTTAATATCGCGCTATATACATTGCCTTTACGCACTCGTATTGCACACTACTTGACAATAGTTTGTTTCGTATTGTATCATATACAATTATATGCATGCAACGCGTATATGAAATATATTATATAATATAGTAATAAATAATTTATATATGTATAGGAAAAAATTATAATACTATACATGTGGCGATATTAATTTTATTTAAAGATTTGTGGTGTATGTGATTTGCATTCAATAGAATATATGCGAAATACTTTTGATAGGATGTCAGAAGTAACTATAGATATGAGTAGACACGCGCACGGTATTCATTAAAATAAAAACTACTAAATTAATACACACTACATTACATAAATAGATACAAATTTTTTTTTATTTTATAAATATGTGTATATATATGGTGTTTTTAAAATCAAGCTTTACTAATGTATGGATCGTAATAAAAATGAAAAAATGTCATACAAATGTGTGTTCGCAAATATGCTTTATTCTCGAATTACAGCTTTTTAAAGTTTTCATTCAGAGATAACTTTTCTTAATATCCTTAGAATAATGTTCTTAATGGGAAATATAGTGATTGTTGTATTGATAGAGGAGGCTCAATCGTATGATTTGTACGTTCTTCGGATGTTATGTCGCTTGATTTCTTTGTAAAGATATCTCGAAATATTGGAGAGCAATTGTCAAATTAAAAGATCTTCGCAATCGTATTGTCGAAGATTGTCAAATAATACGAATCAATGCAGGAAATTTTGTATATATTTTACAATCTATGAAATAACGCTGTGAAGAATGTATTTTTATTCAAGGAAAGCATTTTGAACATTTCTTCTAGTAAAAACTTTGAAGAGAGAGCTTCAGTAATTCAGAAATAAAATATTTGCGCACATATATTTATATAACGTTTTTCCATCACTATAATACATATAAATTCATTGATAAAATTTGGTTCCTTATTTTAAGGATAGTGTATGCATGTGTACCCAAGTAGAACACAAAATCATAATAAGATCATGATGACATCAAGTAGAAGTTAATTTAGAAAAAATCATTGTGACGTCAATCGATACACTTTTTATGATGATTTTGTGATGAATTTTTGACATAACAATGATTTTCAAGTGATTTTTTAACTATGTATGTAAAAAAGGAAATCACGATTACATCAAAATTATGTCTAAATGATGTCATAATGATGAGAAAATGATTGAACCATGATTAAAAAGTGAGTTTTTGTAATCATTTTCTGTTCCTCTTGACATCATTTTGATGTTATCGTGATTGGCTGCATTCAGTAGAACATTTATTTTAAAACTGTTAAAAGTTTTCTTTGCTGAGATAGAGAACTATTTCTTTAAATGTAAAAGTATAGCCCAATCTCAGGAAAGAAAACTTCCAAAACAGATGCAAAATAAACGTTCTCCTGAATATGGCCATTTCTTAGGCTCGAATCCCTGCGTACAATGAAGAATAAGAGATAAATATTAAATATTAGAAATAAAAATTAGAAATATAGATTAAATGTAACGTACAATAAATATAAATTAGATATAAGACATAAATGTATCATTACAGATACAACATAACCTATTATATATCTATATTTATTGAGAAGAAAGAGACCTGATTCTAATTCCTTTATTCATAATATCTAATATTTATTCTTATTTCTCTGTGCGCAGACCTTACCTTGTAAAAACCACTATACTTGTCAGCATCCATTGGCATCCATCGAGTGAAAAATCTGAACGCATTGGAAAATGATCTCTGCATGCGGAAATGGCGGGAACCGAGAACTCTTCTTCTTCTTCTCTTTTGTTTATGCTAGGTTTTAGGTCCTTTAGGTTACGAACTAATATGTCTAGTATCTCAAGAATCGATCATAATAAGGTCACATATTCTAATTACCATTTATAATTGTATTTTCTATATTGTCTACATTATTTTAACAATATATTAAAACAATATAAATATTTTGGAAACCAAAGGACGCTTTTATCTATAATATAGCGTACGATTTCTGTTTTTATTTTTAAATCATTTTTACGCCATTTTTTATCAGTGACTTTTAAGAGACAAATAAAGTCATGATGATATCCTAATGATATCATTATGACTTTTGTGTTCTACCTGGGTATGTGTGTACAATAAGTTAACTACTGAGCTTAAAAACCTTGACTTTTAATCTTTCGAAATAGAATATACAATATGAAATAGATTATTCAGTCAATTCAAATTAACATGTTGCACGTGGTATCAAAGTTTATCGGATACAATACGAATTTTGAATATTTAAGTAGATCCAAATGAATATGATGACGCAAGAGGAGAATATTTTAATGCTGCAACGCACTTTTCTATTGTGTTGCAAGGAAATATATTTAAATCGTATTTCTTGATTTAACTATAATATATAAGATTACTATTCATTTTTGTAATGCATCAAGAAATTATATACATATAATTATATATAAAAAGTACATATCTTATCATATTTAAATTTTGCTGGCCAAATTTTTAAAGAAATATATAGCATCTTCTTGAAATTTAATTGTTAAATTTGTAATTGTTAATATTTTCTTGATATTTTTACCAAACAATTTTTAGTGATAAATACATTATTTTCACCCATAAATCTGAAATTACTGTGTGCAACAGTGTATAAACATTCAGCCGTTATTCGAAAATATGATCCTTCAACATTATCGCGTATTAAATCGTCCATAACGTTGCTAAAACTTACATTATCATATGTATATATCCCAAGAAGAACACATAAGTCAAAATGATGTCAAAATGACATCTTTCAAAAGTCAGTTCTATAAGTTATGATGACGTCATTATGGTTCCTGGCAAGGACGGTTTTGTGACGTCATAAAACTAAAATTTTTAAGAGTTTAAAATTTTTAAGAGTTTCAAATTTTAAAGTGAAATAAATATATTTATATATATATGATAATTTCAATCAATAAGTGCCAGGCAATCTCCTCGCAGAAAAAATTATGTTTTCGAAAATATGTAAATTAAAATCCTGAAAGTCAAAATATCGTCATATAATGATTTTATGACGAGTCACTGTACAGTCATTTTGGAGTCATGATAGTTTAGTGATCAAACTCTGATATTTTCCCGTCATCTTGACGTCACAATGACATCATCTTGACTTTTTGTTCTCCTTGGGTATGATTGAAAATTATGGCTTGCACAAGGTATATTTCGAGAAAATTTTGTTGAGATCTGCATCTAATAAATTAAATTCAACAAGACTTTTTTTGTAACGAAATATATAATATTTAAAGTAACTCAAAACAAAGTGGAAGTACATTACATCAAAGATAATCATTTGACGATGTGAAAAACGTGAAGGTGAAAGCTGCGATTAATGAAGAAACGCTATGATTGAGGGAAGGTGGAGGGAATTCAAATATAAAAATAATCATCTATAATTAAAATATGTAATGAAAATTAATATTTTTTATAAATATAATTCAAAATTGTTACAAATAATAAAGTTTATGCCACACAAATACTATAACCGTAAGATTCTTAATAAAAAAAAAAAACTGTGATTATATATTTATTAATATTTTATTATTATTTCTGTTTAAAGAGATAATAATAACGGTCGCACACAACTTCTTCGAAATAAAATATGACTACGAATACATTAAGTTGTATGTTAGTTTATATATTATCTTATTTTCTTCTTTATATTATAAGAGTTTTATTTCATTTTTTCTCTGCCTTATATAAAGTGTTATATTACATCTTGTGTGCGATGTGTTCAATATATTATTGTCATAAAATAAAGCAATAAACTTATTTATTTTCCACTAATTATTCAATACAACTCTCCTCCGCTCGTCGGAAGCAAAAACGGAAGAGCAATAAGAACGAAATTTATACACTATTATGTGTTATAATATATATTTCTATAAAAGAGAATAAATGTCTTAATTATTAAATTTCTTAACTATTAAAATTCTAATTTTTGTGTTATTTCATGATCGGTAATTTGCTTAAAATTTTGTAATAATTTTATTTTTTTTAAGTAGGTTTATAATGCTTGGAATTAATAGTAAAAAATATAACATATAATTGATATACACACCCATTCATGCCCTCCCCCCACATACCCACAATCACAAAACGGTAGAGAACTTTTCTATTCGTTTTAACCCGCTCTACCTGCACACGAGAAGTGATGGTTATTATCGGACATACTGTATATACATATATAAATAGATCTATCTTGGACGTTAAATGGTTTTAAATTTTCATATTTTAACAATATTCAAATTCTTTATCTTAAATATAATAAAAGAATGGAATATTTTAAAAAATATGATGCTTTTGAAAAATGTACAGCTACAAGGAGCATTAAATGAAATACAATTTTTACCAAAAATATTATTTAAGTTGTAATTTAATATTCAACGCAGGAAAACAATTTTGGCCGCTGTGAATTTTCAAATGATGTTTTATCCCTTCAAAATTCTATCATCGCTTAAGAAAAAATATGTGTGTTGCATATTTTTTAATGTTTTACAACTGCACAAATGAGTTTGTATAAAAATTGCATCTCACATTTGAATATACTTCCTAAAAATGCAAAAACATCGCAATAATCGCATTATCATTTTAATCCGCAAATTCCTACTTTGTGATTGTGTATTCTCTGAACTTTGGCACAATGTGTATATATTAAGTTGATTTTAATTTAATGTGTAATTATACCTACTGATTATACAATTATTATATTACATAAACATACGACTATTTTTCCCGGAAGTGAGGGTGTTAAAATATAGGAGTTGATTGTCACACAGTACATATCTGGTTTAACAGAAAGATAGTAGGACATGTTCTGCTCTATGGTATAGGTGTTAATCAGTTTTTATAAAGTTCTGTTTTTAATAGAATCGACGCTGCTGTTTCATAAAAAAATTTTAAAAATTGAACGTGGTGAGTATAAATTTGTCTCGTTCTTTCTAAATTTTTATTTTTATTTTTGAGTGAATTATCCCAAAGACATTTTTTGTATGTAACTAAATCATGTGCACAATATAGTGCGCACAATTAGAATATACGTGAAATAAAGTTTATATTCTTCCCCCTGTTTTCTTTTGTATCTATTACATTTGTGTATATTCTATATATTTGTGCTATTTTTTTATTCTGCTATTTGTTTTGTTTAATTTAAATTTCAACAGGCTAGAAAAAGCCAGACGCGGAGTGCGTCAATTTCAAAGAAAATTAATTTTTCGTTGCTTAGTTGTACACAGGGCACAAATTTTCCTTGGTGCGATACCAAGCAATTATATATGTATATCTCAATTCGAAATTTTCATTTTAATAAACCTCTCCTGTCCCCCCTAAAGAAGTGTAGGAGGAAAATAAATTCTTAGTTGTTTCTTGTTAAATATGCTTTTTTATCTTGAAACTCAAAATGCGAAAATCTTTTTCATCTCTTAATAATAATGCTATATTTTATGTGTCTTAATAATTATACTTACATAATAATGATACATTTTCACAGTCTTATTTATTTTACCTAGAATTTTTTATTCTTAATTTTGTGTATGAACTTATATGTTGTCTTATTATTAGAAATTCTCGCAATACAATTTTATTAAATCTATTGATTTATTTCGTCAGAAAATTACTATAATAATAATGAAATTTTGGATAATTAAACCAATTTTGCTATACGATTATGCCATTGGTTTAAAATAAAAAATTACTATATTATCAAGCGACGCGGTAGCGTCGCCACGCCAAGTATATAAAAATTTTTTTTCTAGCTTTTCGAAGTTGTTTATGTACAGGGGCTGCGGCGCTACCAAGTAGCTTATCCGGAATTTTACCTCAAGTTAAATTTTCGATTAAGATATTTCTTGAACTAAAGCTGTAATGAAAAATCTAACGGCACTTTTATCATATAATGCGGATACAAGCTTTCGATTGCGACCAGTTTCAATAAGATTGATGCAGTCAATCCTGAGAAATGATATTTTCATATATCAGAATGTGACACTTTTTTTGGTTTCTTCAGTTTCAGATTCAGACTCACGTACGTATGCTCGCACGCACACATGCAAAGCGATTTTGTCCCTCAAGGCGCGTTTGCAGCGCTCATGTACGATTTTATTCGCTTGAGTGTGCAAATACGCCTTAAGAGACAAAATCATATGTGGATGTGTGATTATGTTTATATTTTATACGTATACGGGGTATAATCATAGACTTATATAATAGACTGCGCGTCGAGAGCAACAGGGTTGCCAGATTGGGCTACATGTCGCAAATTGGGCTACTTACATACCGACTTGGCGACTGAATTTTAGCCAGTGGCGACGGATAGCCGATTGGGCTATATCAACTTTTAGGCTACTACTTATTGGGCTACTTAAGCGGCTAACAATGGTTGCGTTCCGATATTCACTGCCAGTACTGAAAATCTATAGTTTACGTCACGTACACTATAGATTTTCAGTACTGGCAGTGAATATCGGAACGCAGCCTATAAGTAGCAGTCGAATGTGATTGGTTCTTACCTTTCGACCAATCACATTAAATTTTAAATTGCTATTTAGTCGTTTAGTAAGCGGTTGCGCTATTGGATGCACTCAAGGTCTATGGTCCATGGTCAGCCATGTGCCATAGTGTCGTGGAAAAATCTCTGTTTCTCGCACGTCGTGAACAGCGGTTTGAAACAAAGATCATCCAGAGTCTGTGATGTTTGTCATACTTTATTAGTGCAATGCAAGATACCACACCATATTTTAGCCAAGAAGCTCCGCCTGATTAAATGTTCTCAAACTACGGGATTCTGATGCAGTTCAACGACGACGTGCAATATCAGTCGGGTAATTTAACATTCATCAAAATTGCTATGTCTCAAGAAATGTTGTCTGATTATTATACCGCCTAACAATAACTCTCTTCTGTTTACAGAGAGAAAGGTTTATAGCGTAAAAGTATGGGGTTTAGATAAGAAATTCCTATTACCTGAGAACCAAAGTGATATATACAACACATATCGTGTAAATATAAAAATATAAGATTAAAATATTAATTATATATAACAAGTGTGCAATAATATAAAAGTGTGCAATGGGTAAATACTCTAAATATACAAAGCATTACCGAAGTGAATGGGAGAAAGAAAGCATCTTTAAAGGTAAATAAAATTGATAAATATTTCTTTATTTTGTTAGCATGCAAATAAGGGTAGATTCATTTACATCTATATTAAATACAATATACATATATATATATATATATATTTTCTAGGATGACTTTGTCGAGCACCAGAGGATATGGTAGGCCATGGAGAAGCTTATTGTAAATTTTGTCGTGTTTGTTTAAGAGCACAAAAACATGACCTAAAAAAACATTTTTACACAAGAACTCACAAAGAAAAGGCATTAGCGTTAAATTTAACAAAGCAAAAATGTTTGATGGATTCAGGTAAGCAATTTAAAATTATTATATTTAGGCATCTTAGACTTGTTTCTCTAATTGTAAGAGGGGGCGAATCATTGATTGTATATTATTGTTATTATTATTTATGTAACTAAAAGTAGTATTTATATTTACAGGTATTTCAATAAAATCAAAGGAAAGTAAACAAATTGATATGAAACTAGCATTACATGTTGCATCTCATAGTTCTATACAAAATATTGATCACTTAAGTGAAATGTTGCAATTAATTGGTAAAGGTACAAAATTGGAAAATCTTCGAATACACAGAACGAAATGTTCGAAAATAATATTACATGTTATTGCACCGGGAATGTTAAAAGAACTCATTGATGATATAGGTTCTCAAGATTTTTCTGTGATATTAGATGAATCAACAGATATATCTACAATTAAATATATGGCTTATTGTGTTAGATATTTTAGTAAAAAACTGAATAGTATAGTTACTAATTTTCTTGGATTTAGTGAAGTTGCTACAGCGACAGCAAATGAACTCTATAATAATTTTACAGCATTTATTGCTCAAATTGGACTTAATTTAGAACATCTTATAGCTATTGGAACTGATGGTGCAAGTAATCTTTGTGGGGTCAATCATAGTTTATATACATTATTAAAAGAGAAAATTCCAAATTTACAGCTTATCAGATGTTCTTGTCATTCATTGAATTTGTGTTCTGCGAAGGCTTGTACAGAATTACCATCAAATCTAGAATTTTTATTGCGAGAAACAAGAAATTGGTTTGCTAACAGTCCTCTTCGTCAGCTTAAATATTCAGAAATGTATGCACAAATAAACAATGGCAAGCAACCACCAAAGCTAATTCAACTATCTTCCACTCGCTGGTTAGCATGGTCAGATGCTGTGTCAATAAATGTGAGGCAATGGAATGAACTAAAAAAATTTTTCCAAATAGTTGCAAAATCATCAACAGATAAATGTTATATTGCAAGAACTTTGGCAGAAATGTATGAAGATGATTCAAATTTATTGTATTTTCTTTTTCTTAATGGGATTCTTAAAGAAATTGCTAATATGAATCTAGCATTTCAAAAGACTAATGCAGACATAATAAAATTGTATTCTGACTTACGAACATTGCTATTATCTACAGCGAAGCGCATTTTTAAATCAAATTTCTTAAGACCTCTCGAATTTTCAAATGCTTCACCTATAATGCTTCATCAGACTGATATAGAAGCTGTAAAAAAAAGCTTTAGAAAAAGCTAACTCAGATTTTGGAAATTCCCTACTTTCTTTGGATTCCATGGATTTTGGTACAAAATTTTTATCATTTGCTGCTAAGAAAACTATTTCTCGAAACGACTTAAATATTGTTATGGAAAGAATAGTAGCTTTTATTATTCGACTCTGTAAAGAATTAATCCAAAGATTACCGCTTAATCTGGCTATTATTGATAAATTATGTTATTTTTCACCGGAAAAATGTTTATCCCAATTTTCTACTATTTCTACGAAGAATTTACCATGGGATTTAGCAGGTATATTTTTTATTATATAAATATTTTAAATTTTATTTTTAATAAATAAATTACTTTCAATTTATAGCTACGACTGCAGATAAAGACGCAATTGAAGAACAATGGCGAAAATTAGGAACACTTAGATTACATGATATTTCTCCAACTTTTGATGAAAATGTTGATATATTAAAATTTTGGATTGCTGTTTGGAATATCCGGAATGCAAGTGGAAATAGAAGATTTGGTGATTTAGCTTCATTTGCCATTCGTGCGTTATCTCTGCCTATTAGTAATGCTGACGTGGAAAGAGTTTTTAGTATTATGTCTATAGTAAAAACTAAAACGCGTAATAGAATGTTATTGCCAATGCTCGTGGCTATAATGCGCATTCGCATTCATATGCGTGTATTTAATGTATGTTGCACAAAATACGAAATTACCGAACATATGTATACTTTATTTAACAGTAACATTTATGAATCTCATAACTTAAGTGAAGAACTTAATAATGATCTCAATTTAACAGAAGCAATGGACTTTATAATAGAAAATAGCTGAAACTTTTATTGTTCATATAAGACATGTATTTTGTATGCTTTATGTATTATTTCATTATTTGTATTCGGCAAAAATAAACATAATTAAAAAAACTACTAAGATTTAATACTTTTATTCATTTTATATATTGTATATAAAATAAATATACGTTCTGTCTTTGTTTATATGTATAAGTCTAGTTTTGGGCTACATTGGGCTACTTCAGCGCCGCATATTGGCGACTTTGCTCTCGGACAATCTGGCAACCCTGGAGAGCAATAGCCTGAGTGAGTGTGTCTCTGTCTAACATGCGCGTTGGTGGAGGAAATAAGGAGGAGTGGAGAAGAGGAGAAGAGGTCCCCCTCTCTTAACAAAAAGCAAGAGAGAGAGCATCACTCACGCAATATCTCTGTCCTTCAATGTAGTCTTCAGAGCGCCCATAAGGACGCGCAGTCTATCTATATAAGTCTATGGGTACAATACGAGTAGAAAAGTAATAAAATAATTAACGGTTATGAGAATATCGCGGAATAGTGCAACACAAGGGAAAAGAAGTGATAAAGTGACATAAAATTATTAATGGTTAAGAGTATCGTTAAATAGTGCAAGGACAAGGATGAGAAGTGATGTCATATTGAATAAAGTTAGGTTATATTAGCAAAACTGAACGAATGCTTTTACATTTAATCTTACATTCTTTTACATTGAATCTGTGCATTATCAATTAACATATTTCTGATAAATAAATTGTTGGAAAATAATTATTATAGAAACATTGAAGGAATATTTGGAAATTTTGGCTGGCCATGTTTTCGATAACGATAAGCTGGTAATTATACGCATGAACGCGCATTCATATATAATGATTATTTATGTTTTATATATAAAAATGTAATTAATGCATAATTAATATTTTTAACTTAATAGGTTAACTTATAAGTGGCTAAGCAATGAGTTGCATGTTTATGTTAATGTAGTAAAATAAATCTTGTGGTAACTCTACCAAAAATATCATAAAAACAACAATATTGAATACAAATTTTATTAATTGACAGTATAAATAATAAAATGATAAAATTATATTGCACTTCTATAGTGTCCACAAACATTTTGCGGATCAGGAATTACTCGCAACTTTTGGTTCTGGAAATGTGAATGTTTATTTTATATATAAATGTAATTAATGCATAATTAATATTTTTAGGACACTTACGATTGACTAAGCAATGAGTTGTATGTTTATGTTATTAAAAAATATTACATGTACAGTTGAATTGAAAACATCGGAGTTAGAGCCTGAAATAAAAATGTTATCCATTAGTTAAAGAAGAGATATAAGGTAATAATATTGGCCCGTATTCTCAGCTCACATTTATCGTTAAATGTGCCTCTAAATGTGGCTTATAAG
This sequence comes from Lasius platythorax, assembly GCA_963971435.1. Classification (NCBI taxonomy): domain Eukaryota; kingdom Metazoa; phylum Arthropoda; class Insecta; order Hymenoptera; family Formicidae; genus Lasius; species Lasius platythorax. Next base: position 8,002,007 of record OZ020549.1, read on the forward strand.
CCTTCTGATTGGCTACAAGCCACTTTTAGAGGCACATCTAGCGATAAATGTGAGCTGAGAATACGGGCCTTTGTTTATAAATTACATCCCAAAGAGAACAAAAAGTCAAGATGATGTCATTGTGACGTCAAGATGACGGGAAAATATCAGAGTTTGATCACTAAACTATCATAACTCCAAAATGACTGTACAGTGACTCGTCATAAAATCATTATATGACGATATTTTGACTTTCAGGATTTTAATTCACATATTTTCGAAAACATAATTTTTTCTGCGAGGAGATTGCCTGGCACTTATTGATTGAAATTATCATATATATATAAATATATTTATTTCACTTTATTCATTGAAAATTTTAGTTTTATGACGTCACAAAACCGTCCTGGCCAGGAACCATAATGACATCATCATGACTTATAGAACTGACTTTTGAAAGATGTCATTTTGACATCATTTTGACTTATGTGTTCTCCTTGGGATAATAAAGATTATTTATTTTCTTGGACTAAATACTTTAAGGACAAGATTTAGGGCCATTGCACAAGCTTATCTGTAACACGTTACGTTATGTTAAGTACTGACTGTAAACTAAGATTCGCATGTTACCTTAATCTTCAGTCAACGCACAAAGAAAATTCTAACATAGCAAAAATATCACTATGTTATGATTTTCTTTGTGCGTTGACTGAAGTTTAAGATTACATAGAAATCTAAGTTTACAATTAGTACTTACAA